>BPQB01000071.1:0-186430 GCA_019973155.2 Phanerochaete sordida
TCGACGACCGCTTGAATCCCCGCTGATTAGATCAAAACCTTGTCCCTCTCCCAAAACGTCCTGAATATTCGCACCCTCGGATTTATCGTCGAGACCGGAACTCGTCATACCGGCTGGTTCGAGTCTAGAGGTGAACTGGAGGTGAACGTCCAAGCTCTCATCTTCCTCCGAGTCTCGACAACGAACCCGCCGCTCACCGTTCACGGACTCTCACGAGAGCACCATAAGGACGCCATTCAACGAATGCATGGCCGGAGGTGACAAGGACATCCCCCCTATCTACGAATGCCAACCTCCGGAATGGCTCCCGAAGGCTCATGATTCTGCTGACCTGGGTATGTTTCTCAGCGTGTGGGTTCGGACACCCTCTGACCATTGAACCAGGCTATGTTTCTTTCTTTCCGCCGAAGCCAGATCAAGATGAGGATGTACTGACTGAGGCGAACGTCAAGAATGGCTTTCAGCAACCCTCGGTCGTGCCGGTATGCACATGTCGGGCTCTGCGGATGTAGCTCGCTCATTGAGCTCTAGGCAGAGACGTACACCGCCAGAGACACCGTCAAGCCGAGGCTGTCCGCTGAGAATGCGCTCTCGGAGCTGGAGGACCTCATGTCGCAGATCTTTGCGCGGAAGGCGGAGAGTGCCCCGCCAATTCCGTGAGCAGTGTTCCGCGTCGTGCATAGACGATTGGGCATACTCAATTTTGTAATAGACCATCTTCCTTCAAGCTGCCTTCACGTGTGACTATGAATGACGCGAAACGGCTGAACTGGTTCGCCCAGCTCGCGGACCCAGAAGTGCCGCTACACAAGCTGAGCAAGAGCGTTCCGCACGGCGCGAAGGGCCACGATCTGCTAGACCTCCTGCATCAGAATAAGGTCGCTATACCTCGCGCGGTATGGTTGCTGCGAGTCTTCGGTGGCAACGAAACGGTACGCCCACCTTCTGGGCTCTGCGACTTCCAAAGGCTCATAGCATGGGAAGGCAGGCCTGCGGAACAGGCCGCAGTACGTCCCGACCCAGTACAGCGTTGACTGGGCGAATGTAGTTTGCGGATACCTCAAGAAACAGCTCACGGAAATCGCGCTACCAATGGCTCCGCGTCCTGGCTTGAATGTCAAGACGTCCTTCAAAGGCGTGCTATCCGACCAAGCGTCACGCGAGCGATGGGTATTGCGCTTCACATATAGGTACGATACTCACTTTTATCTTAAATACTCGTCCTGACAGCATCTTCTTCGCAGCTTGAGCCTGTTACGAGCATTTTACGCGGAGGGGATGGTTGATCATCGGACTTTTCTCGCTTGGCTTGTACAACAGTGCAGTGCAAGCAACCTTGCCCAACTAGGATTTGTAGTCCGGTTAGTAGACGAGTACCTCGACGGCATGCTTGTCTGCCACGCCTTGGTACGGCCTCTGGTTGAAGCATGCACATTTCGGCTAGCTGAGGTGATTAAATGCTCTGTATACTGGAATTCCCGTTTACAACGTATCTACCTCAGATACACGCTGCAACTGTCAAGGATCAGCTCGATGGAGTTGAAAGTGTCCTCAAATCTATCCTTTTGGTACGTATTCCTCGCAATGATCCGTTAATGCTGATGCTGAGCCCGCGCAGAGGTGCCTGCTCGGTCTCCGAGATGGCTTCATCAACCCACGTATCTGGACCCAGCATTCATCCCTGCTGGAGCAGATCCTGGCGGAGCACATCAGTCGTACTTCCTCTGAGAGCTCCCCTGTCAGCGACGTCCGCGGGATATCAGCTCTCAATGACACCTTCCTTGCGGCATACGACGATGTCAAGAAGCGCAACGACGCGATGCTCTTTCGCAATCTCCCCCCGCGCGTACTCGGTTCGTTGTCTTCTGCCTTGTCGGATATCAAGGTACACATTTCTATTCGCTCATATCGCTTGGTTTCTAACAGCCGTCGTAGCTCCTCAACTCGCTGTCCTGCACGCCCTGTATAGATACGTGCCCATTCTTTGACGGCATCCTGGATCCTTCTCCGGCGTTCGTTCGCAAACTCGATACCCTGCTCACGTGGAGCGTGACCCCGCTTCAGTACGGCGATCATCGGCCCTACGCCGCGACAGCTTTGCTACGATGCTGGAAGGACAGAGCGGAGGAGCGCGCCGCGCGCCGCGAACGAGAGTCACCAGCCGATGATGTCCAAGACTACCTGTTCAACTGGCTTGACACGGACGATGTCGCCAGCGAAGAGAGTAACCTCGCCAGCGTTGCCCTCCTCTTTGATCAGCTAGTCAAGAGCGGCCTGTTCGATTATGGACAATACATCCAGCGCCTCATCGTTCGGGGAGAAGAGGGCTTATCATTTTCCGACGTACGCACCATCTGCCCGCGCTGCGTTCTAGACTGACGCGATTCTTTGCAGGCTACTCCATCCAAGCACCGGAAGTTCTTGCAATGGATTCCTGTGCACAGCTCGTCATCCGCCCTGATCACTCAGAGGAAGGTTACGCTTTACGGGCTCCGAGCGCGAGAGACCCCCGAAGATCAGAATGAGCGCGAGATTCGCAAACAGATTAGGGCGGTGCTGCCTGAGATCTTCGGCGGTATGTTCTCAACCTCTTTACCCTGGCTCGGTTTCTCATGCCGTATGCAGGCGACATTCCAGAGCAGCCGGCGATGACCGCAGACATCACGGTGCAAGTCCCCGCTACGCTCATTGCGACACGGTTCGAGCAAGTCCGATTGTTCCGCGGGTGGCTACTTCCCGTGTTGAAGAAGTCAATATCCTCGTGAGTGGGATTTGCCTGCTGAGCGGAGTCGTCCTCACCTGTCTCTAGGCAAGCAAAGAGCGCGGAAAGCTCACAGGTGCTGAGAGCATACTGTGCCGTCACGACGATGATGGCTCGCACTCGACACTACGGCATCATACTCGAGGTGAGATTATTGCTCATCTTGTTTTGCTGCAATGCTGAGCCTTGGTTAGCTCTCGTTGTTTGCGCTCGAGCACGCAATGTCGAACGAGTTTCTATTGGCCGTTCTGCAGACCCTAAGACAACACGTCGAGGTCTGGGGATGCATGAACAAGATGAGGGACATAGCTGAAGCTCTGTATGCGACGCACAACTTTTGGAAGACTAGGGGTGTACAAAGTCGCGATCTTCTCACGCTACTCTTCTCAGTCGACAATGGGCACAATCTGGATCCCGCGTCGCGTGCGCAGCTTATGATAGATCACGAACAGTTCGTACGCGTGAGTGTCTTGGCGTAAATGCTCGTGCTCGTTCTCTGACACAACAGTTGTTAGGCGTTTCATCCAATCGGAGAGGAGCCTGTGGACGTACCCGCCGCTCTGCCTGAGATTCTCATGTTGGCTACCGACGCTAACATCGAGGGTCCTTCAATCCTCGCCAATAGTCTGTGGTACAAGTATTGCAGCGCCTCTGACTGGGCATGGAAAGTGTGGGACAACACAGTCGCCAGCCTACGCCAGATACCATACATGATCGAGGATCCTGCCGGACGACGTTCGTGTGCCCTGCGCTATTCCACATTCCTTATCCACGTCGACAGGCATCTCGCTACAGGTCTTGACAAGCATGCGTTGGACTGGCTACGTGGCTCAGGCAAGAACGAAATCGCAGCGCTCAGCCCCGAAACATGGGATCTCTTCGTCGTCGTGCTCCTCCATCTCATCTCGACCAACGCTCTGACCGTTACATCGATCCTGGAGGGCCTCATATATCCCGCATGGCAGTCTGCATCTACCTTATGTTCTGCGCTGCAGGGCACCTCTCTCGAAGTCATCCTGCCCGTCGTCAACGACCTGTGCAGCCGCCTTCTCCTCATCGACGACATCAACAGCGACGTACCGCCTCTCGACTTCCTCCAGCAACATGGTCTGATGACTGGGCGCCGTGACGTTTATCGCGAACCTTACTTTACTGCCCTTGTGAAGACCATCCCTACCCTTGTCTTGCTCGAACAGAATCCCAACATACCCGAGCCTCTACGGCAAGGCTGCGGTGCCCTGCGCGTCGCGCTCTGCAGCTCGAGTGTCTTTAGGATGGGCACCTTTCGGGAACTCGACTGTGTTCACGATGCTTTTCAGACGGTGCTGGCAAACCCAGACGTACCGGAGGAGAAGCGCGAGCTGCTCATTTCCGCGCTCAAGTTGATTTTCAACGAAGGGCAGCAAGGTGAGCTACTTATACTTGAGTTTGAGGCGTAGCTGATTATCGTCATCAGAACCTTCGGATCCCTCTCAGGGCTGGGGAAATCTGTCTAGCTTCCTGAGTCCCTGGAAGCTTGCTGCTTCGTCTATTGAGCTGCGCTTCACAATGCGCCAGTTTAACGAGACGCTGCAGCGTGCGTCGGACAAGGATAGAGCCGAACGCAGCCTCAGCAGGCTCGCCGTCAAACTCTTCGTCGAGAGCATGGATTCTGAGCAAGCTGATTTCTTCGCCGACATGATACGAGGAGTCAGTCCTATCATTGTCTCAAAGGTGCGTCGTTCAATAGCCGTAAACATGCGACAACTCACCGCCATATTTAGTTCATTCTGGCGGGCCTCCAGAGAATAGCGGAGACTCTGAAAGAAGGGGACCCCCTCCAGAACGCCGACGTCTTGGACCGCAATGTCGCAAAAGCCGGCAAAGTTCTGCGTTTGCTGACGAATCTAGTCGAGCCTATGCGCACTCCTGGCGTCGCAACCCTTTTGCCCCAACTCGACGGCCCAGCACCAAAGGATCTTGTGAGCGTAGTCGAGACCATGTTGCAGGGGATCGCCGACAGCCTATCTCTGCCAAACGGATGGGACCCTGCAAACGGTGGCGGGCTGCCTACGCGTTCGGCGACGAGCGCTACGATCTTTCTAGCACGTTTACTGCAGTTCGTACTAGGGTTCCCCGGCGCATGGGGGCAATGGGGAAAAGACCACTGCGAGCCTTTGTCGAAGATACTGAGTCAGCTGATAATTGTGCGTGCCCAATTGCTGCTGTTGTCCTCGTACTGACGCATTTCGCTATTGGCTAGATTTACGGCTCCGGAAGATACCTGGACGTACTCACGTTCCCTTTACTTATCGATACCCTGTATTATCTATTGGATGGTACTTATCTCACTTGTCTTTCGTCACACTTTGCTGACCTCGCATCTCTGCAGAGATTTTCGTGGACCCAAAGGCTGCTGCCATCGACCCTTACCGCTACTACCCCACTTACGAACTACGACTTCTACCAGCAGACATGCCTCTCGAGTATCGCTCGCGAATACGTGCACTGATGCCGTACGTCGCACTCAATCCAGCAGTCGCTGATTTGGCCTATGTCTCGAGGGACCCCTCCGGAGCGATCTCAACGTCAGAAGGCTCCGCTGTCCCGGTGCAGAACAAGCCCTGGGAGTGGACCGAATACCTGGGCGACGCCCCCGGCGGTGATTTGGTCAAGGAGAACGTCGAAACACGGAGTAACCATCCGGATCAGCACGCTGAAGTGCGGAACTCTTCATCTCTTCCCCTAGACCTATTCGCCGCTCGGGTCATCGGGACTCATGACACATCTGCAATGTCTAGCGACGCTCACGTTGAGGGTCATCTGCGCATGCTGCAAGAAGACTTTCTCGCAGAGAGTGTGTTCAGGCGAGACTTCCGGGAGGGTCGCATCGACCCTGCTGTCATTGACGCGAAGATTAACCCCGCGCCCCACCCCGAAGATGGAGATACTGCCGCCGCCGCCGCGTCCAACTCAGACCGTCGGTCGAGCTCCCGCGTCGGATCGCCGTCCGGCTCTGTGCGGTCGCGAGCGTCGGTGCAGCCGTCGGCGGCATCGGGGTCCCGAAGAACGAGTCCAGCCACGACACACGCCTCCCACCCGCATAGTCATTCCAACCTCAGCAAACTAGCAGGATCCAGCGTTGTCGAGCCAATCGACGTCGACATGCTGGACGTGTCGACTGCAGCAGGTGGCAGCAGGGCAGGCACAAAGAGGACAGCAGCGGAAGTCGATGATGACGAGGTGGAGATAGTAGAGGGGCCGGCCACGGCGTCTCAAGAGCGGAGAGTGAAGGGAAAGACCAGGGAAAATAATCGATGAGCAGTAGGATTGTTCTCGTGGTAGCTTCCAGTTGTATATCACATTGAATGACGGGCACAACCTGCAGATAGCTTTCACACGCTGGCAAATGTCAACAAACAACCCATATTCTCGAAATACGCTCATGGAAAAGACACTGGAGTTCGAAGACAGGTTCTGCTTCTACTTATGCACGACGAGAGATTAGGTGATGGCCGGTATCGCGTATGTTCGTCAAGTAGCTAACTAATCTCGGGGGCGGAGCTTGCTTTTTAGCTGGCCAGTCATAGCCACCACGCCAAGGTCCTCTGTCCTCGGCTGCCTTGCGTTCCTTGCCCGGGTTTTCCTAGCAGGCTCAATATCGCCCGTGGTTCGCGCCGCGTTCGGAGCCTTCGCACCCGTCTCGTTCTGTTGCTGGAGTAAGAGGTCGTGCATCATTTGTCGTTGCTCCGAGACGCTAGGGATCTTCCCGAAAGTGATATCGCGATCTCCCGAGAGTGTGTCAGAGAGGTCGAAGAACGCATTCGCGAATACATGGTGTAGAGGCATAGGCTTGGACTTCGGCTTGGAGGGCAGCGGCACCCTGATATCCAGGAGCATGTCGAACTTGAGGCGTCCCGGGTCGCTTTCAGCGAGCTTATAGACCGTATTCAGCGCCGCGCGTATTCCCTCGAGGCTCTCGCAGATTTTCCGGACTCGAGGATGGAGCCCGGAGAGCATGGTAGCGAACGCTGTGTCGGCAGTGATGCACTCAATTCTCTTCTTCGCGTTATGGAATAGATCGGCGGCGAGCACGTCCTTTGCGGTCGCGTACTGTGCCCATTCTGCGTCAGACGTCTGCAAAGGCTTTTCGAGGTCAAGAAGTGTGCAGAGGAGGAGATAGAGCGCAAGCCAGAAGACCGACTCCAAGTCATGTAGCGGATTGTGTCTGAAAACGGTCTTCAACTTCTGGTCCATGCTAGCTTGCACGGAGGTCGACTCGTCCTTTGAAGGTTTCTCACGCTCGAACGTAAGGAACTTGTGTCCTTTATTCGAACCATCGCGCGGCTGAGGAACCGTAGATCCTGGTCCGAGGCGAGCGAAATCGAGGCCCAAGAGAAGGTATTTGCAAGAGTCGACCTCTGCGGCCATAAAGAATGCAGTGCCCTGGAAAATTAAAGTATGAGCACTACGTACAGGTGGAGCTCTCGGCAGTGAATACGTACTGTGCGAACATCGTGGCGAGTAGTATCCTCTTCTTGCTTCGCGTACTCGACGTCTCCAAGTATCGCTCTGTCGTCGTAGATGATGATGTTCCCCGAGCTGACGTCTCGATGTACCCAGCCGACTGTATGAAGAGCGTAGAGAGCTGCCATACGATCAGCTTTCCGCTAAGAAATTGTTTGAAAAATGCATACCAAGAGACACCTGCGCCAAGTAGCCAAAGGCCTTCGAGAGGCTCTGCACATCTACAATCGTGGTCCCAACCTCTTTGAAGAGGATGCGGTGGTGTTTCTTCTCGCCGTATACGAGATAAACAGGCTTCACCTCTACTTGCTGGTCGCTAATACCTGTGCTCGCGGTAGCAGAAGCTTTGGACAAAACAGAAGATGTGCAGTCAGATGGACAGGGAAGGTCGACTCTAGGACGGAGAGCGTCGCGCGCACTTGAGGATCGAGTCATGATGGAGAGGATGCTGAGACGTCACATGCCGCCTGGTTCATTTTGTAGTACATGGAGCGAGTGGCCTCGCCCATCAAACTATCCCACTTTGAGATCATAAATACCATAGACCGTAGGCTGGCTGCGGGTGGGCGTGGATGAAGGGGAGCAAGGCGAAGCTTCGAAGTTCGAACCGCAACTTGCTAAAATAAGAGCGGAAACGCCTCCAATCAACTCCGGCGGGCGGCGGGCAGCGATGCTTGCACACGGCTGTCGCTGCTTTTATTTCGAGTCACTATTTTCTCAAGGCCGTCATCAATATGTGCAACACGTGCACGATGCTAGGGCAGAGATTACGGGTAAAGACGATTGAATATGACGTGGCCAGCCCAGCAGAACAGCGAACACATGCGGACGGGCTGTTTCTGCACACCTTCATGTGTGGACTGCCAAATATGTGCCCCAATAAATTACAAATGGTGTCACTCACGCCTTGCGGGCGTACACTGCTGTAAGTACAGCATCATCATGCATCGTAAGGCCCGACGCACGCTGGTGATGAACATGGATGGGAAAATCTCGTATTGCCTGCACGTAAGTATACACCATCAGAAGTACCAGTACAGCCTGGCTGGCTATCACTGCTTGTACGCGGCGCCAACAGAGTCTGTGACCCCAGCGCGGCGGTCCCTGAGGATGTACGTGTCCTGTGTGTACGCATTCGTCTTCTCGCGTCGGGCCACTTTCAGCTTCTTCCTCTGGCCGTCCTCGCCGTCCTCGCCGATGGCGCGCTTCGTGCCGCGCGGCTGCTCTTCGAGCACGGTCTGCATCTCCTCTTGCTGCTGCGCGAGCATGACCGGGTTCCGCGTGAAGCGGAGCCAGTGCCCGCGGAGGCGCGAGTACTTCGGGTCCGCGAGCTCGTCGACGAGCAGCGCGAGCTTGTCGTGGACGCGGCCCGTGGTCGCGGAGGCGAAGGTGATCGGGCCCGGCCGCCCCTCGACCGTCTCGTACTGCTCCACGAGCACCTTGCGGAACTGGTTGAAGACGCCGCAGATGAGCTGGAGCCGCGGGTGCTGGTTCCAGAGGCGAGAGAAGAACGAGGCCGAGGGTTGGATGACGTTGTGGCGAAAGCCGCGGTCGTAGAAGAGTTTTGCAGCCAGGACCTTGCGCGCCTTCAGATACTCCTCCCATCGGGCGTCGCTGACAGTCTTCGTGTCGTTGAAGCGAGAGAGCACCGAGAAGGTGACGATGTAGAGGCCCAGCCACAACACGGACTCGAGATCGTGCAAGGGATTATGGCGGAATGTTTCCGCGTCGGGTTGCTGGATCATGGAAAGGACGTCGTCGTGGCTATGCCCGTCCTCCGGCTCGCTGTCGCTGCTACTATCATCGAACAGGATGCTGTTGGCGTTCGAGGTCTGGGTTTCGAGCTCGTCATCACTAGACCCTGGAACGTTGTCTGTACTGTCCTCTTCGACGCCGGGCACAGATTTCGTGGTGAGGGGATCTTCTTCCGGGATGTCGGGAAGAACAATCCGGGAAGAGGAAGTCTGGGTAGTCTTGCACGGTCTGTCGAATCTGTAATGCATGATGTCGAGCTCTGTTGCCATGAAGAACAGAGTTCCCTAAGTAACAGTGAGCCCATTAATCGAGCACACTCGGGATTATGAATAGTTTGAAGACGCACCGTTCGGACGTCATGCATCGAATCATCTGTCTCTCTTTTAGCGTACTCGACATCTGCCAACTTCGCCGTGTTCGCGACGACAAGAATGTTCCCAGAACTAATGTCGCGATGGACCCAGCCGTATTTATGCAGTATCTTGAGGGCTAGCAGGATGCACGGCAGATTTTGAGCGAAGTCCGCCGATATGAAGGATAGAGCGCACCTTTAATCACCTGCCCGAGGGCCGAGAACGCTTGTGTGAAGGTCCCGACTTCCATGATGGTCGTCCCCATCTCCTTGAAGACGACGCGGTGATGGACCTTTCGGTGGTATACGACGTGCTGCTCTGATGCGCGCTCGGGAACCACGGCGGCGACCGGAGGGTGCGGCTCGTCTTGGGACTGCTTGTTCGCATGCAGATCCTTCTTCACTGGGATAGTCTCCTCCCAGATAGGGACAATCGCACGGCGCATGACGAAGCGCATGTCGTCGGGCACGCCCTCGACCAGGACGTCCGCCGAGTTGCGGACGGTGAGGAGATGCTGCTTGAGGAGCTTCCAGTCGCCTTTGCTCGTCACAGAGGCGCGGATGTCGTCGAGAATCTTCGCCTCTCTGGGTCTGTCTTGGTCGACCCACGAGTCTTTGAGGACTAGACTCGGGCCGCTCTCGGTGCCGCCGCACTTGTCCAGCTCGCGCACCTCCCAAACGCGCGTCCCGCGCCCGCGCGGGGACTCGGCACCGATGGCGGAGATGAGACGTTGCGTGCGGTACCACTTGTCGCCGACGAGTATGTCATACTGGACGCCGCCGTGCGTGTCGGGGCTAGGCTGCCGAACGATGGTGCTATCGAGGCCCAGCTCGTGAGGCTTCGCCCACATGATGCGGATGAAGAACGACACGAGACGGTCTATGGCCTATGGACGCAGTCAGCATATTTGTCTTGGAGCGAGTCGAATATGGGGAGCTCACCGTTGTGAAGTCGTGCTCAGGGAAGGACACGAAGATGTCCGAGCGGCTCATGAACCATAGCCGCATGCGAGTATTCTCAATCGAGAATCCAATGACGAAGCGGCGTCGAGCGTCTTCTCGCATGATGTGCGTGAGCGACCATAGCATCTGCGTTGCACTCTGGAAAGGGGTGGTCGTGAGTGATGGAGAAAAGACGAATGAGATTCAGCGAACGTACATCATTCACGTCCGTGGCGGTGTCTTGAAGTCTGTACGCAGACGGTACGATGACATTCCGCCATCGATGGGGAAACTCTGTGAGTGCTCCGAGGTCCAGGTTGTCCACGAAGCAGCCGTCCAGCTTCAAGTCGTTCGTTCCCATCTCCGTCCTGGGCACGTCCTTTGGGTGAGGTCTGTACTGCACCGGCATCTCCGTGCTAGCGTCGTACGCCCTCGTGATTGCGGTGACTATGTCTAACACCGCCTCGAAGACCTCGTCTTCGGTATGCGACCCCGCGAATGACGACGGCGGTCCTTGGGCGAAGGCGCTCCAGCGATCGCGGCCGTGTACAGGAGCCACTGCGGAGTTAGTTCGCAGCTTCTTGACAATGCCGTCAATCGTAACGCCGGTCTTGAGTCGCAGAGGAGGGAGGAGCGCGTCTTCGAAGTACGACCACTCGACTTGAGGAACGTGCTCCTGCCGAAGCACACCGCCGCGGGTGTCATCGGCCGCCAGATTCCCAGGTGCGCTCGTAGGATATTTATGGGAGATAGCGTCTGCTGTCTCGTTAGAAGGGTGAGTAGTAGCAGAATGTTGGGGCATACATGGGTTCGAATCGGCCATGATATAGGGCGTGTTGAGGAATAGAAACCTGGTGATGCTCGGTGGTGATGCTCGGTATAGGATACTCCAGATGAGCAGATGGAGGTTTGTCCCAAAGCAAGATGGCATTTATAGCCTTGACGCATGATGGCCTGCAGGTGGCCTGAAAGCCGTCGTGGGCGAGAGGAACAAGTGGCGCGCGCGAACGGGTTGAACTGCTTTACCCAAAAGAGGAAATCTGGGCTCAGCCACACGTCATGTTTTTATGGACTCTCGCGCCAGTTATTCAGATGTTCACTGCCGCTGCGGATGAGACAAGAAGTAGCACTATCGCTGCAGCGTTGAGACGAGCTTTTTGCGCTCTACTGCGAAACACAGACCGAGCGGTGAGGGACTATCAATTCGCGCAAATGTCCACAGCGAAGCTGGCAGATGGCGTGAAAGACTTAGATTACACAGGTAAGGGTTTACTACAATGCAATACCAAGACTAGCTCGCTATCTCTGCTTATACGCCTCGCCCACTGAGTCGCTAACTCCCGCGCGAGCCTTGACCATAAACTTCTTCTGCGTATACGCGTTCCCGCGCGCCGCGTTGAGCTTCTTCCTGGGCCCATCCGCGCCCTCGCTGGTCCCGCGTTTCCTGCTCCCAGTCTGCGGCTGCGCGTCGAGCGCAGCCTGCAGCTCCTCGCGCTGCTGCGCGAGCATGGCCGGCTGGCCCGAGAACCACAGGTTCTTGCCATTGACGCGCGCGTAGCGCCTCTCCTCGGACAGCCTCCGCAGGAGCTCGGCGAGCCTGTCGTGGATGCCGCCGGCCATGGCGGACGCAAAGGTGGGCGCCCCGGGCTGCCGCTCGACGCGCTGGTACTGGTCCACGAGCAGCGCGCGGAACTGGTCGAGGAGCCCGCAGATGAGTGCGAGCTGCGGGTGCTGGTCCCAGAGCTGCGACGCGAACGAGGTCGACGGCTGGATGGTGTTGAGGCGGAAGTTCGTGTCCTTGCCGAAGAGCTTGGCGGCGAGGGCCCTGCGCGCCTTCATGTATTGCTCCCACATCGCGTCACTGACCTTCTTTGTGTCGTGGAACCGCGTAAGAACTGAGCGCAAGGCTTGCACGCTGGTGATGAACATGGATAGCAAAATATTCATCGTATCATCTGCACATTACTATCACTAGAAGTGCTACAGCTCACTAGAAGTACTACAGCCTCTCTGTCTATCACTGCTTGTATGCGGCGCCAACAGAGTCGCTGACCCCGGCGCGGCGGTCCCTGAGGAGGTACGTGTCCTGCGTGTACGCACTCGTCATCTCGCGCCGGGCCGCGTTCAGCCTCTTCCTCTGGCCGTCCTCGCCTTCCTCGCTGATGGCGCGCTTCGTGCCGCGCGGCTGCGCGTCGAGCACGCTCTGCATCTCCTCTTGCTGCTGCGCGAGCATGACCGGGTTCCGCGCGAAGCGGAGCCAGTGCCCGCGGAGGCGCGAGTACTTCGGGTCCGCGAGCGCGTCGACGAGCAGCGCGAGCTTGTCGTGGACGCGGCCCGCGGTCGCGGAGGCGAAGGTGATCGGGCCCGGCCGCTGCTCGACCGTCTCGTACTGCTCCACGAGCACCTCGCGGAACTCGTCGAAGACGTCGCAGATGAGCCGCAGCTGCGGGTGCTGGTCCCAGAAGCAAGAGGAGAACGAGTTCGAGGGCTGGATGACGTTGCAGCGGAAGCTGCGGTCGTAGAACAGCTTCGCGGCCAGGACCCTGCGCGCCTTGAGATATTCCTCCCACTGGGCATCGCTAACCGTTTTCGTGTCGTTGAAGCGAGAGAGCACAGAGCAGGTGACGATGTAGAGGCCCAGCCACAAGACGGATTCGAGGTCGTGCAAAGGATTATGGCGGAATATTCTCGCGCCGCGCTGCTGGACCACGGGAAGGAGATCGTCGTCGTTATGCCCGTCCTCAGGCTCGTCGTCGCTGCTGCTCTCGTCAAATACGATATACTTGGCATTCGGGGTCTGGGTTTCGGGCTCGTCGTCGCTCGGTCCTTCGTCATCGTCCGTGCTGTCCTCTTCTTCCGGGATGTCGGGAAGAGTAATCCGGGATGAGGAAGCCCGGGTAGTCTTGGACGGTCGCCGGTCGTACCTGTACTCCCTGAGTTCGACCTCTGTTGCCATGAAGAACAAAGTTCCCTAAATGATAGGAACCCCGTGAGTCAAGCACACTCATGATCGCACGCAGTTTTGAGACGCACCGTCCGAATATTGTGCGTCGAATCGTCTGTCTCTCTCTTCGCGTATTCGACGTCTGCCAATTTCGCGGTGTTTGCAACGACAAGTATGTTCCCAGAACTGATATCGCGATGGACCCAGCCGTATTTATGGAGTATTTTGAGAGCTGGTAGAATGTGCGACAGATTGTGAGCATAAGGTTCATCCATACAAATAATAGAGCGCACCTTTGATCACCTGCCCAAGAGCTGCGAACGCATGGGTGAATGTCCCGACCTCCATGATCGTTGTCCCCATCTGCTTGAAGATGACGCGGTGATGGACCTTGCGATGGTATACGACGTGCCGCTTGGATGCGCGTTCGGGGACCGCAGGAGCGTCGACTAGAGGGCGTGGATCTTCTTGGGCCTGCTTGTTCGCATCAAGATCCTTCTTCACCGGAACGGTCTCCTCCCAGACAGGGATCATCCCACGGCGCAGGACAGAGTGCGTGTCGTCGGGCACACCCTCGACCAGGACGTCCGCCGAGTCGTGCACGGTGAGGAGGTGCGGCTTGAGGCGCTTCCAGTCGCGCTTTTTCGTCACAGAGGCGCGGATGTCGTCGAGAATCTTCGCCTCCCTGGGTCTGTCTTGGTCGACCCACGAGTCTTTGAGGACCAGACTCGGGCCGGTCTCGGTGCCGCCGCACTTGTCCAGCTCGCGCACCTCCCAAACGCGCGTCCCCCGCCCGCGCGGGGACTCGGCACCGATGGCGGAGATGAGACGTTGCGTGCGGTACCACTTGTCGCCGACGAGTATGTCGTACTGGACGCCGCCGTGCGCGTCGGGGCTGGGCTGCCGAACGATGGTGCTATCGAGGCCCAGCTCGTGAGGCTTCGCCCACATGATGCGGATGAAGAACGACACGAGGCGCTTTATGGCCTATGGACGCAGTCAGCACATTTGTCTTGGAGCGAGTCGAATATGGGGAGCTCACCGTTGTGAAGTCGCGCTCAGGGAAGGACACGAAGATGTCCGAGCGGCTCATGAACCATAGACGCATGCGAGTGTTTTCGATGGAAAATCCGAAGACGAAGCGGCGTCGAGCGTCTTCTCGCATGATGTGCGTGAGCGACCATAGTATCTGCGTTGCGCTCTGGAATGGAGTACTCATGAGCGATCAAGTAAAGGCGCACGCGATGCAGCGGACGTACCTCGTTCACGTCCTTGGCCGTGTCCTTGAGCTTGTACTCAGACGGCACGATGATATTGCACCATCGATGAGGAAATTCCTTGAGTGCTCCGGGTTCCAGGTTGTCCATGAAGTAGCCGTCGGGTTTCGACTTGTTCGTTCTCGCCTCCGACCTGGGCACGTTCTTCGGGCGGGACCTGTACTGGACAGTCATCTTCGTCTTGTGGTCATAGGCTCTTGTGACTGCGGTGATGATGTCCGATATCACCTCGAAGACCCCGTCTTCGTCATGCGCCCTACTGAACGACGCCGGTGGCCCTTGGGCGAACGCGCTCCAACAATCCCGACCGTGTACAGGGACCACTGCGGAGTTGGCTCTCAGCTTCTTGATGATACCTTCAATCGTAACACCAGTCTTGAGTCGCAGAGGAGGGAGGAGCGCGTTTTCGAAGTAGTCCCACTCGACCTGAGGAACGTGTTCCTGCAGATCTGCGAGCATGCCGCCGCGGTTGGCGTCGGTTGCCAGATTTGCAGGCTCGCTCATGGCATACTTGTGGGTGACAGGAGTTTCTTTAGTGTTAGGAGGCTTAGATGCAGCTGAACGCAGCGGCGTACGTGGGACCGAGTCTGAATCGGCCATGATGTGGGGTGTGTTGGTGACCCGCACCTGGCGACGCTCGTTTTATAACACTCTGTACGAGTGGCCATTGTTACGTTCTAAAGCGCGGTGATATGAAGACGAAGTGGCCTGAATGGCGTGGAGGTGGCCTGAAAGTCGTCGTGGGCGAGAGGAACAAGGGACGCGCCGAACTTGCGTTGCCAAAAAGGGAAGTTGGAGGTTTCAACTCCGACAAGCAGCCCTAACTTCACGCGTGCTGCCACACGCCCTTTCATGAGCATGTCTCACTTTCATAGCCTCGCACGCTACGCGCTTTCATCGACATTTCCGAGGCAGATCTTTCCGCCGCTACAGAGGAGCAGTGGCCGCAAACTTGAAGTGGCCGTTCCGGGGCACACCGACCACACAAATTCGAATAAAACTCTATGTAGATCCTGTGGGAGAGTGAAGGCAAAGTTTCAATCATAGAATTAATTCTTTTGAGCCACGGGAGCTGTGAAAGATACACAAAGAGGTCAGAAGCTTCGGCCTAGGTCACCAGGAGCCGTGCCCCGCTCGATTTCCAAATCAGGACATATCCCGCTTTTGATGCGCCCGACGCCACCACGCCCCGCCCATCCGAATGCAGGTCGCCCACGTTCCCACGGGCCAGGCTTGCCTTCCCCCCACCACAAGCGCGCGACCCGCCCTGTGCATGCCCCGTCGGCGACGATGATGCGCCAAAGCATGGCCCCAATGCGCCAGTCGCACATCCCGGCACAGCCTCCGAACGCCGCCGCGCTCGCCAAGCTCGCGGAGAAGAAGAAAGAGTTCGAGGCCGTCGCTGCGCTCGAGCGCGGCAGCGCCAAGTTTCTGAAGCGAATGGAGGACCTCGGAGACGACTTTGATGTCATGGCAGATGCGGGAACAGGTGTGGATTACCTGCTGGTGCTAGCACTCGGCCTGGCAGCTCATGTCGCGTCAGTTTGCGGCGAAGTTCTCGAACAATGGCCTAACATGTTCAGGATCCTGAACCTCTTCCGTGCGTCCCACTCAACCTTTCATAGCACCTCGTACTGATGAACGCCTCCAGTCATGTCACGCGAGAGAAGCTCAGAACTTGAGTCGGCCGCCCAGGAGCCAGCTGGGGAGCGGCTCGTGCGCGTGCCCATCGAGGAGCTGCAGCCGTCCACCGAGCCATGAGGAGCTCCACGCGATAAATTACGTGTAACAACCAGTCCGTCCGCATACTACTAAGATAGAAATGACCATGATACCCCACTATCACTTCGTCGCCGCGTGCTTCTTCTGCTCCTTCAACGCCGCGATGCGCTGCGAGCAGACATCAGCCAACATACACCTGACGCGTCGACAACCGGCAACTGACCTGCTTCCGCTCCTCCTTCCGCCGCGCCATCTCCGCCGCCTTCTCCTCTTTGCTCATGGCCGACGCGGCCGGCGCTGGCGACGCGCCTCGGCTGTGCACGGGGTCCGGCTTGCTCGTCTCCGCGAGCGTCGGCGAGCGCAGCGAGGCCGGCGACTGCACGCGTGCCTGGGGCGTCGCGGCCCTGCTCGGCGTCGCGGTGAGCGTCGAACCCCAGTCGTCTGCGTCTGCGCCTCGGTCAGCACACAGAGGTCTCAGCACAAACTCATCCTTACCATTCGACGATAGTGATGCTGCATGCCCCGCCCCCTGGATGCCCAGCCCGACCGCCACAGGCGCGGGCGCGGTCTCGAACGCACTCCAGTCGTCCGCATCCGCATTCACATCCATGAGGTCGTCGCTCCCCCACGGGTTCGCGCCCGCCTCCTCCTGCGCCGCCTCCGCGGCGGCCTCCTCCGCCCACTCCGCGGGCATGTGCGCGCCCGCACTCGCAAGCGGCTTCGCGCTGCCGAGGCGCATGCCCTTCCCTCCCGCACCAGCGCCCGCGCGCGCGCCTCCGAGGGTCGCGGCGGTCGGCACGGCGGGCGTCGAGTGCGCCGGGGCGAGGTCCGCCCAGGGCGGGCGCGCGTTCGCCGCGGCGGCGCTGCCCGGCGGCGCGCTCGTCGCGCGGTCGATGTCGCCCGCGGCAGCGCCCGAAACGGCGCTCATCGTGCTCTGGAGGTCTGCGGGCGCGAGCTGGGCGGATGTCAACGCCGGTCAGTGTGCAGTGGGTGAGGAGCGCGGGTGGCGGGTGGCGCACCTTCTTGCCGATGGAGGACAGCGCCCAGCCGGCGAGTGCGCCGGCGGCGCCGGCTGCGGAGTTGACGAGGGTCGTTTGGCTGCCGCCGGGCGACGTCTGTTGCTGGAATATCGACGGGATCTCGGTCTCGGGCGCTGCTGTGTCCGGCTGGTGCGGCGTTAGTTCACAGACGCGAGCGGGAGGACAGGGCGCACCATCGCGGCCGCGTGCTCCTCGAGCTTCTTCACGAAGAGCTGCATCGCCTTGAACGCCTGGTCGCGCACGAGCCTGCGCATGCGTCAGCACTTCCGTGTTGGGTGTGCGGCGGCGGTACGTACTTCTCCTTGTCGACGAGCGCGAACGCCATGTTCGGGATGACGCGCGTCGCGAGCTCCTCGGTCTCGAAGCACTCGAGCGTCGCCATGAGCGCCATGAGGCCCGCGACGCGGCAGTGCACGAACGGGTCCTTGAGCGCGCGCGCGAACGCGGGCACGAGCACCTTGCGCTTCGTGTGGTGGCCCAGCGCGGGCCCGAGGCGCCCGAGGAGGATGCACGTGTTCGTGCGGATGCTCGCCTCGCCGTCGCCCTGCATGCGCGCGAGGAAGCGCAGGAGGTCGTTGTTCAGGATGCGCTCGCTGAACTTGTCCGCGACGGCGATGATTGCGCGCACGGTCGCCTCGCGGATCACGGGCACGGTGTCGTTGAAGCCGGTTTGCTGCAGGCCGTCAGCATGAAGACACGAGCAGGCGAGAGAGAGGAGCGCGGGACGCGTACGAGGTTCGGCCAGATCTTGTCGCTGACCGTCTTCTTGTCCAGCTTGTCCGCATACTCGGGCAGGTGGTCGAGCAGCGCCATGCGCGTCCCGCGGTCGGGGCTCGCGAAGAGCTTCACGATGTGCACCGTGATCGTCGCGCCGTAGTCCTCGGGCGGGACGTTCTTGCCGAGCTGCAGCACCAGCGGCAGGATCGACGCCGCGCTCGCGCCGCCGAACTCGAGCGCCGACGCCAGCGAGGGCAGCACACGGTACGACGCGAACTCGGGCGGGAGCGAGGCGGCGGACTCCTTCAGGATCCTGCACAGATGTCAGCGAGCGCGTGTTCGGCAGGCAGGGTCCACTTCACTTCAGCAATGAAGCCTTCTCGGCCTCGCTCGCGATGTTGAAGCTGTCTAGTCCCGCGCAGACCTTCACAAGTCGGTTTGTGGCGAAGAACCCCGAGCCTTCGCCCGCGGTCTCGGCCATGCCGAGCTCGAGGAAATGCTTGGGCGACAGGCGCGGCTTCGGGTTAGGGTTCAGCAGCCGTTTGTACGAAGGGAACACCGACATCGGTATGGAGGCACGTGAGGACGGCGCGGGCGGTGGATGTGGCGGCTGCGCAGTGGCGGGAAGTGGATGCGAGGGATTGAAGGCAAAGTGTATGAGCAGTCCGAGAGCGTGGGCATCTGCTGCTGAGACAGGATTCCTGGCCGTATGTCAAGACATGGACGAGGATAGACAGGCGGACCGTACTCTTTCACCGCGGACCATCCACCCTTCTTGATTTCGGGCGACGCATACGTCGAGGCATCGGGTAGCAGGCTCCCCATGGTCTGGTGGAAACACATATATTGGTCTTGGTATGCAGTACATGGCGGTAGCTACGCACATATAGAACAGCGGCATCATCTTTCGGACTGCTCAGCACCTCGAACCCACCCAGTTTCCACTCGCCAGACGGGGAGATGAACACGGAGTCGACACGCACGTTGCCATGCGTTGAGGCACACGATTCGTTCACGAACGCGAGGGCTATCTACGGACACGACGGGGATCAGCACGAAAGACGACGCAGAGTGGTCATAGACGTACTGAGATCCTGTGGATACCCCATAAGAGCCAGTCCTCCTTCTCCTGCGCGCTCTTCGACGCGCGGTCCTGTATCGCAGCAGCCAGTGGGCGGACGCGCTCCGTCATGATATAGACGGTGGTGTCCGTCTCAACAGCATCCAGGAACTTGAGCACGTCCGGGTGGCGCACAGTGCGGAGCTTTCGCAGGGCGTTCTTCGCGAGGGGTAGATACGTCCGCTTCCCGGGCAGGTTCGCGTCGAACTCGAAGACGGAGATCGCGCTTCCGTCGTCCTAGACCTCAGACTCAGGCGGGTCAGCACCAACGAGCGAAGCTGGGGCACCTACACGCTTCGTTCCTTCGTATAGCGTCCATATAGACTTGCCCTCGAACGACGTGACCTTGGCCCCAAGCGAGAACGGGAGAGTGAGCCCGGACTTCTGCACAAGCGTAGACACCGCGGCGGAGCCGAGGTTCCTCAGGTAGTCCATGCTGGACGAGATGCGAGGTGGGTGGATTGAGGAAGAGTTCCAGGAAGCCCAGTCGCGCAGAGGGAGAGTCTAAGTAAGAGAGGGCGGCGCAGCTGGGTGCGAGAGTGGTGGCGGTCGTCCGCAGACCTGTAAGCGACCGCAGCGGACACGTCGCATCTCTTCCTCCTGCCACGACCATGCGCCCCAGCCCCAGCAGCTTGCTCGCGTCCAGGCACACCATATCGCGGATGCTACTGCGCTTGCTCTTGCTCTAATCTGGATATCCTACGGACTTGGATGAAATGGACTATATGCACCAAACCTCTCCGAATGGCCATAAAGCCTCGCTCGGTGAAGGTGAAAGCAGTCATTCCTATCCACCTGAGAAAAACGTCATCGCATATGTCACTTCAAACCATCTCAATCTCTCGTCTTTTCAGCGATGCGAGGGTGTCTATGTCTACGCCACCTCCGAAGTCTGGATCAGGCCGCCTAAGACCAGACGTCCTGCCTCTCAGCTCTGCTAGCTACCTAGAATCTTGGTTCCACACGCAGATTCATGACTACTTGACCCATCGTAGTGAGCGAGGCCCCATGCAAACTTTATCTTCTGTTCTTGCGGAGCCACGCCCCTTCGTGTGCTGCTGTTTCGACCAAGACAAGTCTTCATGGTGAGTCTCAACTCGCCCATAAGACTTTCATCACTCATGGGGACTGGTAGAAGACGCTTCTGTGTTGAGTTAAATAGATAACCAACGAGATTTGACCTCGTCAAGTTCTCACTGCGCAACGTTCGCGGTCAGGCTCGTGATATGCCGATGCCGTGTCGCCAGGTACGACACGTAGTTCTACGTCGATTGCATAGTATCTACGTGGTTCATTTTCTGCTGTTTCTACTACCCGTTGCTCACAATGAAGGAGACTAGACCTCGCCACATAGCATGTGCTGCTACATGCGTTGAGGACTGTCCACACAAGGCTATCCAACACGAACTTACCGCCATGGCGGGAGACTTCGCTTGTCCATCAGAATACGCTCTGCTGCTGCCCAGCCGTCCCACGGACATATCGAGCGTGGTATGTAGGTAGGAATCGTGGCTGGATGAGCCGGAATACTAGGGGTCGCCCTCGGAAAGCCGCGCGGGCGGTGGTAGGTCATGATCCTGACAATTATACCACCCTCCACAGACCAGTGACGGATCCTTTGTTCACTTCTCGCTCGTGCTGACCTTGCGTTTCTCCCCTTCAGGTCCGGGAAGCTCATGTCTGACTGATGTTTGGTAAGTTCGGGCGGTCATGAACAATCTTGCATACAAAAACTGATGGTGCACACTGAGCAGATGCCTGCCGTACGCTGACGACGTCCAGCGGCGCATCCACATCGAGTCCCGGGAGCTTCTACCAACCCATTTCTTTATTCGCATACCGCCGTAGTGGCGTCGACGCGGAGGCCATCGCTGCCGATGACAGCACCGATCTCACGTGGGTGGATATGTGAGGATATAAGACTGGCTCTGCGCACCGTCACAACTATCTAGCAGCTAATCTCGCAGCTGACGTCTTTCCCCTACTATGTCCGAAAAGACGTCTACCGGAGCTGGACGCCTGCGCGGCAAGGTTTGCATCGTGACTGGTGCAGGCACTCTGCGCGGCATAGGGTACGCCACCTTGAACTTGATTATCTGAGGCAACGCTTAGCTCACATGACGGACAGGTGGACGACGATCTTGCGGTTTGCAGACGAGGGTGTGCAGCATGCCGTCCTTTACGAGTCGCTGAACCAAGTGGTTCGCACAGGTATTCGGCACGTGTACGCCGTGGATCTCAATCCCACGAATTTTGGCGTCCTCCGCGAGACGTTCGAGGAGATGTATCCTGCCTCTAATGTATGACCTTCCCTGAGCACGGCACGGACAGCAACTCAAGTCAGCCAGATTACATTTGTGCAGGGAGACGCTACCAACGAGAATGTAATCAAGAGTCTTTGCGATCGCGCCCTGGAAGAGACCGGCCGCCTAGACATTTTCTTTGCGAACGTGAGTCAAATAGCACATCACTCCGCTTGCTGCTTGAAACTCAAATATTATTCGTACTGGCACAGGCCGGAACTTTTGGTTCGCAGTCACCTTCGTACGATCAGACTCCTCTCGCGGATTTTGTGGAATGTTTGAGGGTCAATGTGGGCTCGTACGTCTGTATCCTACCCCTTGCAGAGCTGCCCGCTGATACTCCTCCCAGTGCATTCCTCGCTCTCAAATACGCGTCGTCCGCGATTGCCAAGACTAACGAAGCCAGCGGAAAGCTTGATGCAGGTGGTAGCATTATCCTCATGGGGTCGAGTGCGTGCTATCCTCTACCCTACCCTGGTTTGCCGAAAGTGGCGAGCTAATGCCGTTGACTTCTAGACTCTGGGCTGAGGGCTAACAGCACGCCCGTAGAATGTGAGATGATCGTCTTCCTCTGTACTCATTCTCTGATGTCCAGCGAACCGGACGTGTAGATGGTGCTAGCAAAGCTGCGTGAGTCATTTCCGGTGTTACTGCTCTATCCCTCTAATCCATGCTCGTCTAGGGTCCATCACTTGGCAATGAGTGGTGCATACCACAACAACAACCGCGGCACAGGTGTACGTGTCAATGCCGTCTTTCCGGGCCCAGCGGGGACGGACTTCTTGCCAGCTCCTTTCCAGGCGTACGTCGCGAAGCGGCCTGATCTGTTCTGCAGTCCAAGCGGTGCGTACCACTCCCTTTCCTCCGATGGGGTCTCACGGCGGCTTACTGCTATCACCACATGCAGCTATCGCGAACACGGTCCTGTTCATGGCCTCAGGTGCGCGCTTTGCTCCCAATCGAGAGCATTAGCTTATACTCTAAGGCAGATGAGTCTGCCTTCATCAACGGCACGACCATCACTTTAGATAACGGGGTCACGAATGGCTACTTCTTGGAGAGCCTACTCGACTAATGCTGTACAGTTCCAACGTGAATCGCTCAATTGACACTTCTCGACCCTGGCACGCGGGTCTTCTCATATATGCCCGTCAATTGTAGTCAATGAGCCATCATAAGCGGCCACAATTGTCCCGCACGATAAGTATCTGACTGATAGGCATCCTCATACAGTACAACCATGTACGTACTCGTGACCCACTTCCTCAGCCCCATCTAGGCATGCCTGAGGTTTGCGCGTCGCCTGGACACGTCGAGCTGTCGGATTGTCCACGAAGCAGGCTGCTACCATTTAATGAGAAGCTCCATGGACGTACAGCAACCACGTAATCTCAACACAATCCTCGGCGCGTGGATCATGTCGAGTAATGGCCCTGGTGAGTGCGGAGTCGACCCTTTGCCGAAGGCTGACGTCCCCTTTGCCTCACTCCGAGTCGGTCGCATTGTACAATATGGGGCCTGGCATCAGGACCCGATATAAGTACGGGTCATCAGGGAGCGTCAGATGTCAATACCGCAATCGCCATGGCTGACAAGACGATCACCAGGCGCGGACGTCTGCAGGGCAAGGTTTGTATCGTCACAGGGGCAGGGTCGCCCCGTGGTATAGGGTGCGTCATCCACGGTCGATATCACAATGCCCTCTGACCTACAGTCACGGCAAGCTGGTCGACCATCAAACGCTTCGCAGACGAAGGTACGTGCAACCCTTGAATCCTCGCACTATTGTCACTCTTAAAGCATTGTATAGGCACACGCCATATCTACGCTGCGGACATCAATCCCGCAAACTTTGTCGCCCTTCGCGAGGCCTTTGAGGAGACATACAAGGACGCCAAGGTCTGCAGCTCTCGCGCCCTTCCTTGGGCAACGTCTGAATCGCGACATAGATCACATTCGTGCAGGCGGATGCGACCGACGAAAGTGCGATCCAAGGCCTATGCGAGCGAGCCCTGAAGGAGACCGGCCGCCTCGACGTCTTCTTCGCGAATGTAGGCTCTCGTGAAAAAGCCCTTTACGTGATATAGTTATCAGATATCAGGCCGGTATCTTCGGACCCTTGACACCGTATGACCAGACTCCCCTGCCAGACGTCGTAGAGTTGCTCAGGGTTAATGTGGGCTCGTATGTCCCTTTTGGCTCCGACCTTTCGATGACATGCTGAAGGCTTCCTCCAGCGCATTCCTTGCAGTCAAATATGCTTCGACTGCGATGACGGAAGTCAATGAGGCCTCTGGAAAGGTCAAATCAGGCGGAGTAGTTATCTTGACGGGCTCAAGTGCGTCAAGAAAAATTGAAGCCGACCAAATGCTAAATCAGACGGTTTCAGACTCGGGGTTGTGCGGTAGCAAGACTGGCATGGGATGTGAGTTCCGGTTTTTTCTGAGCGTAATCCTGGAAGTGAAGCTCACCTTGCTCCCTGAACAGACAGCGCTAGCAAGGCCGCGTACGTATCACTATCATCAACGTAGAATCTTTGCTAAAACGCGAAACCTTAGGATCCACAATCTTGCGAAGACCGGAGCATACGAGAACGCCTCCCGGGGTACAGGCGTGCGGGTCAACGCCATCGCCCCAGGCCCCGTGGGGACAGATTTCTTGCCAGCGCACCTTCAGCCCTATGTCTCCACGCGACCTGATATCTTCTGTGGTCCGGCTGGTAGGTCGCACTTGAAGTCAATGAGAGGGAGATTGCACTTACGACATGTACTATCAGAGATCGCGGATGCTGTTCTGTTCTTGGCGTCAGGTAAGCCCATACGTTCATGGGGCGATGGCGTGTGGTGACTTATAACTTTGAATAGACGAGTCGATCTTTGTGAACGGTCAGACCGTGGCCGCTGATAATGGTGTTACGGGCGGCTTGTACTTGGAAAAGCTACTTGACTGAAGCTACAGAAGAGAAGTTTATTCTTCGCTAGCTGTCACCAGCGCAGGCGAACATAGGTTTATTACGACATTTGCGCTTTGAAATGCTTGATAACGCACTACCTGTTAGCTTGTGCTTAGCTTGTGCTTAGCTTGTGCTTAGCTTGTGCTTAGCTTTTGTTTTACGGTAAGATTTGATCCATATATATTCCATCGAGGGCTGAGGATCCTCGCACTTGGAGCACTTCGCAAAGGCACAGGTAAGTTGGTCTTGCACGTTGGTAAGTACCGCTCATTTCTATGTTGCTCCCTGAGCTCAATGCCCCGTACAGATGGGTTTTTTGTGCTTCTGACCTTCAATGGCGGCATCATACAGTCCTTTCGACCTGACCTTGCTGCCGCTCAGGAGACTAGTCTACCCTGCACGCTTGATAACATACCGCATGTCTAGTTAGCCCCTGGCTGACATCTAGGCTCAAACGTTCAAGAGGCTGCCGAAATGATGGGGACAAATGCACTCCTCTGGTATAAATAACGATGTACGCCGTGCAGCCGATAGGAACGCCTTCTGCAATGACTGGCGACGAAGCCTGCGGACATGGGCGACTTCAGGACAAGGTTTGCATCGTCACTGGCGCGGGTTCGCCCCGCGGAATAGGGTGCGTCATCGTCGAGCTCTACTGCGTCGTTTTGCGCCTATCTGACCTTTGATGCCTGTAAGGTGGGCGACGACAATGCGCTTTGCAGAAGAAGGTAGGATCTCCTGTCGTTCTTAAGATACTCAAGCACATTGTCCATCGCAGGCGCACGTCATATCTATGCTGCGGATATAGATACTGAGAACTTCAAAGCTCTCCAAGAGACCTTTGAGAAGACCTATAAGAACTCCAGGGTCGGTCGTCCCTGCCATTCGAGAGACCCTACTAACTCATGGCATAGGTTTCACTCGTCGAAGCGGACGTTGCCGACGAAGATGCCGTGAAACGTCTCTGCGACCGTGCTCTGGCGGAGACGGGCCGGCTCGACGTCTTCTTTGCAAACGTAAGCCTGGGTACAGTCCTTCCAATTGTGTCAAGTGTTGAGATGCTGGCAGGCCGGGACATTCGATGCCAAAGCAGCGTCGTCTGACCAAATCTCCTCCACAGCCTTCTTCGATACCCTGAGGGTCAACGCAGGCTCGTACGTCTCTTCTCACTCCACGATACGCCTGCATCTTGACTCGCTCTCAGCGCGTTCCTCGCGCTCAAGTACGCATCCCCTGCGATAGCGCAGATCAATGAGTCCGCAGGGAAGGTCAAGGCCAGTGGGAGCATCATCATGACGGGCTCGAGTACGTATAGGGTTTGAAACTTCGCCTTCGGCCGCAGATTGACGTCAGCGTACAGTCGGGGGTCTGCGCGGGAGCAGGTACCCTATGGCATGTGAGCTCTGTGTTCCCAATATGTCGCGCTTCGGCACTCACCGTGCCTGCGGTCTGTCTGCAGACTGCGCTAGCAAGGCCGCGTGGGCACCCTTCCCTGTCTAGCGCAGGGACCCTGCTGACGCACCGCGACGCAGGATCCACAACCTCGCGATGACCGGTGCGTACGAGAACACTGCACGCGGGACCGGCGTGCGGGTCAACGCTGTCGCCCCGGGGGCGGTGGACACGGATGTAATGCTCGCCGAACTCAAGCCGCTGATCAAGGAACGGCCCGACGTGTTTTGCGGCCCTACAGGTGCGTGCCGCTGCGTGGGCTGGTTGAAGGAGCTCACTAGTTCGTCGCAGAAATCGCGAACACGGTCGTGTTCCTGGCATCGGGTGAGTCATTCTTCTGCAGCGTCCAGGCGAAGAGTCTCATGACTGGAGCAGACGAATCTGTCTTCATGAATGGTCAGGTCGTGACCGTCGATAATGGTCTCACTAACGGGCTCTTCGTCGACAAGGTGCTCGCCTGACAGTGACAGAGACGCGAACTTCACATCTCACACCGGGACGTCACGAGTTCAGAAAATATTATTGCACAGATATTTGACATGGGCTTGTGAGGGAGAGACCAGGGATGTAAGAGGAACGATCGCGCGAAAATAACAGTATGTTTGACAGCATCGTGAACGGAAGAATGAGGTCTATGACCAGCAGGAGATATGTCCGAATTCATATTCTACGCACAGAGAAGCCCGCTCCGCGCGCGTATAACACCCACAACCCTACGCTCCCGAGTTTAGCGACGGATCGTCCATCGTATCCGATCCGCCCGACCCGCTACCCGAACCTAACTTCGGCACATGCGATGCGTCGCACCCAGGTACCGGGGTGGCCGGCTCCCGCCGGCGTTTGAAAAAAGGGGATGCTCGGAGCTCGTTGGGTGGCAACTCGACGAGAAACGCATATTGGGGAGCCGCCGAAGTGCCCCGAACGTGGTGAAAGACGGCGAAAGGGGGAGGAAAGAGGTCGGGGAGGAGGTCGGAAGTCATGGTGACTGGGAGCCACCAGACCGAGACATTAGCGATAAGGGATACGAGGGTGTCGCTGGCTTCGAGGAGAGGTAGGGCTACATCGAAAGAGACATTGATACACCTGTAGGTTACAGCCGGGGCGACCGAGTGTAGTGCCGCGTCTACTTTGGCCCCGGGGATGTTCTGGCTCGCAGAGGCAGAACGCGAGCGGCGATGACGATAGACACGTTATTGCTCCGAAGCCTGTGATGGGTCTGATAGTGATTGCAGGTGCTTTGCCTCTTCGATTTGTTTTCGTTGTCGCGTGTCGCGTGATTCCACCGCTTTCGCCACCCACCCGACCATATCGACCTCCAGCGTGCGGTCGCGCACGAGGAAGGGATGATCCTGTGTGCAGAAAGCCATCAGGGTCTGAGAACGGAAAGTAACATCGGTGGCAACGGACCAAGAGCTCAGCGTAAGTCGCTCGCATCTCAGGCACACGGTGGAGACACCGCGCCACAAAATCTTTCGCCTCATCTGAATAGCCCTCCTCTGGCAGTTCGGGTGGGTCTCCGTGTACGATGGCTGTGAGCTGGGCGAAGACGTTTGCGTACGTCTCTGGTGGGTACGGATAGTGGCCCAGCGCCATCTCTATGACGGAAAGGCCTAGCGACCAGACGTCAGACGAGACGGTATAAGTGCCGAGGTTATTCTGGGATTCGCCCTTGATTCGCTCGGGCTGTCGCGTTATCAGTAAGAGCCGGGTTGCGTTGAGCAGCGCCACCTACAGCCATGTAGCTTTGGCACCCGATATTGGTTTTGGCGAGTGACCGCTCAAGCTGTCCCGAGACGCCAAAGTCGCACAGCTTCACTTCTCCCTTCTTGTTCACCAAGACGTTGGTTGGCTTCACGTCTAGGTGAAGCTTGAGCATATAAGAGAGTTTGCGAAGCGACCGTGCATACCACGATGAATGATCTGCATATCGTCTTTGAGGAACTTGAGCCCTCTGACCATGCTCCCTACTATGCGACCGAGAACTGGTTCTGGTATACCGTCCTGCTCGAGTTTGTCGAGGGAGCCGGCGTCCATGTATTCCATGCAGTAGTAGACACAGCTATGGAAACATGTGATAAGCGGTCGCAGCGTGCTAAAGGGGTTCACACTTACGATTCGATGAAGAACGCTCCGTAGAAGTCGACGATTTCTGGTGCCGCTGCGCGATGCAGGATGTCCAGCTCCATGATGATACCGTTGAGTTTCGCGTCATCCAGCTCCAAGCGTATTTCCTGTGTGAGCGATTAGACCACTTTAGACGGCGCGATGGTACTTGAGACTCGCCTTCATTGCCATATACACCTTGGTGGGCTTGTGCAGAACCTTCTTGACGGTGCCGTAGTTACCCCGCCCGAGTTCCTCCTCGAGCTGCAGCTGGGTCATGTTGATCGCGAACGAAGCGCCATTCGAGAAGTCAACGCCCTTGGAATGTAAAATCGCCTTCCCATTGAAGTTGAGTGCACCTGATGGATCACTGCAGCACATAAGCACCGCGTGCCCGAGTAATAGGGATGAATGGCACGCACACTATCTTTCCGAAGTTCGCGAAGGGCGTGCCGAACGTCTGCTGGGGTGACCTCCTGGGTAGATCGTCCATGATTGGTCTTCCGCCACCGAGGCCCGCATTGCTTGGACCACCACCTGCGGCCATCAGCCCGTCTACGCCCCCTGCAATATCTTTCACGTTGAGCTTCGGCGCGGCACGGCGAGAGGCCAGGCCGCCGAGGGGCCCCGGGGGTCTCCCGGGCGCGGACGGCGCGGACTGTGCGGATCGCAGCATCGGGTGGACTGGCCTATCTCCCAGCGTCATGTTGTGGAACGCATTGGCGGTGGCATCCATGGCGTTCCCCGGCGGCTGGCCGCGCGAGGCCATCTGAGAACAGTCAGGGAGGTTCGAACGGATGGATAGCGATGGCGGGCATGTCACGTACAGCAGCCAGCCTCGCCTGCAGGGCCGGCGGGATGGGTGTGGACGCTATGGGCTTGCGGTTGGCGAGGAGACTGGCGACGGTGCGCGAGGAGGCGGGCGGGTTGCGCATGGGGGCGGCGGGGGGCCGTGCGAGGCCTGCATCTGGCGGTGCTGGAGTGTTCGACATCGCTGTCGAGGACGGTGATGGGGGTGAGAGCAAGACGCAAGGAACGAGGACGATGAGGAGAAAGGAGATTTTGATTAGAAAGTAGGCTATGACATCAACCACCGGGCTGGTTTACTTATCGTGCTTACCGCGGCAAATGCCGCATACAACGCGCCCTTACCTGGTAACAAACTGGAGATTACCCCGCAACAAAGCGCCAAACGTCCGAATCGCCGCGCCTCTCGGTCGTACCCTCACTTTCATTACCTCCACCATTACCGCCACGGTCTTTTCAGCTCCTACGGCGTGGTCAGACCTCGTCTCCACGTTGCGCATGCAATTACCAGCGGATATTACCCCGCTGCACATCGGTACGCCCCACCGCGTACCTTGCCAGCACGCCTGCGCTCACCCCGTCCCAGCCATCCCCATAGCCGCAATCCTGCTCGGAGTTGCCCTTACATCTGCAAAGCGTCTGTTCTCGGGGCAGGCCAGGCACAAAATGAGCTACACCGTCAAGTGGGGCAGGGAAAGGTGAGCATCGCGTATGCTTCTCGTCATTTGACCCTACCAGCTCCAACACCGTCCCACGATCGTCCGTTCGACATGTTCCACCCGTCCTGACATACGCTGCGTGCCCACAGGCTGACCTTCCCTCTCCCTGCGCAAAATGCTCCGCTCTCCACTATCCGCAAGCAGATCGCGGACTACACCCAACTGCCACCGAACTCGTTCAAGCTCGTGTACGCGGGTGCCGTGATGAAAGACGATAACGCACCGAGTACGTGTTTCCCTCCGTTCCGTCAGCCTTTTGCCTTTCCGCCGATCACAACGAGGACATGGCCTCGAGGCTCCGCCTACTTCCACAATGCTCCAAACGGACGTGTCCGCGAGGTGTTCCGCGCACTGCCTACACCACCGCCTGCACGCGTCCACAAGAATAGGTCTCGGACGTGCTGCAGTCGCTCACGTGAAGCTGAGCCGTGACCACTCTCGGGTGGACATGTGCATGAGAAGCAGTCGCGACATGGCATGCTTAGGCTGGCGGCCCTGCATCGATAATCTGAAACCGACTAAACACCCACGATAGTCTCGTCGTATGGAATCAAGGAGAACTCCAAGATTGCTGTCATCGGCGGAGGCGAGAACTCGGTGCCATCCGCAAAGGCAGCTCCCGAACGCCGGACAGAGGAGAACACCATCAAGCAGATCCAGTCAGAGCTCGACAAGGTCCGCACGACGCTCCAGCCTGACGTCGATCAGTTCCTGTCAGAGCTGCAGCCGACTGCCACTGCGACGGCTGCGCCACCGACGCCAGCGCGTAAGCTAGTAGGGGCTTCGGGTACGCCGCTACTCGACCCCGCGCAAGAGCACGTACGGCTGGGCGAGATGCTCCTCCAGAGCTTGCTTCGCTTGGATGCCATAAATGCGGAGGGCGAGTGGGAACAGGCACGCAAGGAGAGGAAGCTGGCTGTGAAGGAAGTACAAGGGCTTCTTGACAGACTAGACCTCGGATGGCGGCAGCGGCTGAAGAGCTCATAGACTGCTTTGGGGATACCGTATTGTTTGTATACTGCGTGCAGGAGCACATCACTGTAGAACCGGGTTAATATGCTAGATGTGCCCATTCCTTCGTTGTGTGTGCCAGAGCTCTAAAAATACAGGTGTGCTCCAATGACATTACGCTTTGCTCAGGATGTGCTCCCAAACAAAGTCGCACACCTCCTTGACCATGTCCTCGGTGCACTTGTGTCCGACGCCGGGATAGACGACCACCTTCTTCGTACCGTCTTCCCCCACCTCGAGCTTCTGCACGAACTCGTCGCTACTTTCCCAGGGCACAATGGGGTCGTCTCCGCCCGAGAGGACGAGCACCTTCTTGCCCGTGAACGGGTTCGTCGCGCCGGCCGTGGTGTACGGCGCGTACGGCGGGTCGTGCGCGCGCACGTACGCGAGGAAGTTCGCGGGGATGTACGGGGGCTCGAACGCGATGCCTGACGCGGCCGCGCGGCGCGAGATGAGGTGCAAGTAGTCGGGGCAGCCTGCGGCGGGTCAGTGCGCGGGGCAAGGGGACGCGGGGAGGGCGCACCGATGATGGGGATGCCGAGGGCCAGGCGCGGCTCGTGGCGCAATGCGTACCAGGCTGCGTGCCCGCCGAGGCTGATGCCGGCGATGGACCACGACGCGACCGTCGCCTCGCTCGCGGGGAAGAGGTACGACGGCAGGAAGTCGATGAGGAACGAGACGTCTCGGACGGTTCCAACTGTGTGGGCATTGGATTGGGGTAGGCTAGAGCGTGAGACAGGGAATACACGCACCGTACATGGCGTACATGTCGATGCTGGGCACGATGCTGTGAGATAGGGAACGCGACGGTGGTCATTAAACATACGCATGTCTATCGTTCCCGTCCTTCCAGTCGTTGTTGCCCTCTCTGTCTTTCAGACGTTCCCCGTGGTTTCGTTGGTCCTTCAATTGCATGCGCAAGGGATCAGCCAGAGCTCAAGACGATATGGCAAGATACACACGAGGGTGACCACGAGCAGCTCGGTGTTCGACTGCCCCTTGCCCGCGACTTGGCTGATGATGCTCTCTGCGCGGCCGTCGAGCTCTCGCGCGGCCCCCTGGCGACCGTGGAGAAAGAACAGGACAGCGACCTGCCCAGTTATATCGCCGAGACCGATCCTAGAGAAGACGTGCACCGGCAGGCCTGCAACGACAACGGTTCGTCTCGACACCATCGTCCTTGGCTATAGGTCAACAGCTGTGGGTACTGCTGTGGAAGTTTCAGCGTTGAGCTGGCAGCGGGAAGGAGGATCTTGAAGCTGAAGGTGAAGAGCGTGTGTATGCATGATACCCAGAGGTCGATGTCAATAGGAACTGGCCCGGAGGTCAGCGGAGGCCCGCGCGTACCTTTCCTCTAGACCACCATCATGGCTCCAGACCAAGCTCGAGTCTCTGGCATTTTGCACCATTCAACAGGTAATTTTGACATTTTGGCATCGCTGGTTGTGTCGCTCAGAGAGACAGGTCAGATATACCGGAGTGGTACTCGTGGCTTCGGCCTCATTTATAGCGGGCCGAGGTGCGATTCCACAAAAGTTTCTGGAGGAAGGCGACACTCACACATCCCCGCATCTTCGCATTCGAAGAAGCGTAGCAGACCTTCGCGCCACCCCGTTGCTGTTGAGAACGAACAGAAACGTTGGTGACGAAGCCAGTCAGGCGATGCCTCTTCGCACCGGCTCAGCGCGACAGACTTCCCGACCGAGGTGTGCCGCCCCACCTCGGTATTGGGAAGCCTGACGTCCTGAGCTTGTGCACCTGATGGCAATTATTGACGCACGCGCACGTTCAGGGTGGTGTCGGCATGCGCATCCTGAGGATGCCTGGCGCGGCGAGCACCTGCCGCGAACCGTGCGCGGAGCAGATGGTCGCGAAGTGCGCGCCATGCGCCGCGCCCCTTCCCCTCACTCGTCCCTGTGCGACCATCTGACATCGTTCTGACCTGACGGGCGTTGCGCTGCATGGTGTTAGCGGACTTCTACGTCCTTTGCATGTGCTCATGATGGTGCCGATGACCGTGCCTCCGGACTCGGCTGGCATAAAAGGCGGAGGCTGGCGTGCCATCCGCTTGGACCTGCCTGACCCATCTCCACGGTACTAGCACTCCATGTACTTCCTCCGTCTTGCATTGTCTCTCACCTGCGCTGCAGGCAGCCTTGTTGCTGCCCTTCCTGCTGTGCAGAAGAGGTGAGTCATGGTCTCATCGGTAGCTCCGTACTTTGGCTCACTGTCTCGTGCAGGGCATCTGTATGCAATGGGCACGCGGAGCTGTGTAACCGTAGTTACGGCAACATCACCTTCCTCGGAGGTGAGTATGATAACGTCGTGCTATCCTGCTTTGCTGAAATAGTGTAAAAGCGCACGATTCGTTCGCCTACGGCGACAATCCGCCAGATCGTAAGCAGCTTTAGCCTACGATAGTTCATACTTCATGAAGTGACATCTATGTTTCAGTCGCTGCCGATCAGGAGGTCGACATGGTCAGCCAGCTGAACTTGGGAGTCCGCCTTCTGCAGGCGCAGTCACATATGTGATGCATTTCCTGTCTATCCTTTTTCCAAAATTGACAAAGATAATCAGAAACGACATCGATGGACAGCTGCATTTCTGCCACACTAGTAGGTACTTCGCACTAAGCAGCGATTTTTTTTCACTGACCACGATTCGCCAGGCTGTTTCCTGTACGACTACGGGACTGTCCAGGAATACCTGACAGTCATCAACGGCTGGCTCAGCCAGAACCCGAACGAGGTCCTCACGTTCATCTTCACCAATCCCGACGGCGCGTCGCTTCCTGACGTTTGGGCACCGGCGTTCGAGGGTTCGGGCATCGTCGATCTCATGTACACGCCTCCGACTGTCCCCATGAAGCAGAGCGATGTACGTGCTAGCACACAACGCTGAAAGTGTCCAAGCTGACTCCAAATACTCAGTGGCCCACTCTGGGACAACTTATTGACAGCGGAAAGCGGGTCATTCTATTCATGGACGCTGGTGCGGACACCGACCGCAGCGTGCCGTACATTCTGCCCGAGTTCGAGATGGTATGCCGCGTGGTCCCGCGGTCCCAGCTTTTGCTGATATTGGCGGACAGGTGTGGGAGACGCCCTTCAGTGTCACCGACGCGTCGTTCCCGTGCTCCGTCGACCGCATCGCAGGCCCTCTGACGACAGAGGACCACATGTACATGATCAACCACTCGTTCAACATCAACTTGTTCGACACCGGCATCATCATCAGCGACCCCGAGGACGCCCCCACGACCAACAGCGTTACCTCGTAAGTAGTGCGATATCGCGTATCTCAGCCCTTTTTGACGCATGTACAGTATTATGGACAACGCCGCGGGCTGCGAACAATTCGCTGCTGGACGCGCACCTAACTTCGTCCTGCTTGACTTCGTAGACCTCGGCCAGGGTCTGCAGGCAGTCAATCAGCTTAACGGTCTTTGAGCTCTCAGATTCTGAGCGTGTTCTTTGGCTGTCTATTTGATGTCACGTGTCTGCTCTTGGGAATATTGGCCGTCACGCCGACCGCTCGTCTAATCGTGGGAACGCCCGCCTCTCCCAAACAAGGAAAGCGGCGGGGCTTCGTGGCGTAGCGCCCGCAATATTTCTTTGAGTATTTCCTAGGACATACGGGCTCGGTACTGCGATGTGCGTTAGTCGTCGAGTCGCCCACAGCTTTTGACAAGCTGTTATGTTTGAGACGACTTGTCTCACTATCCGGGGTCACCAAAGAGCTGCAGGGGTGCTGCAGACCTGCCAACCTCAAAGACATCTCCAAGACATCTCTCAGAGCGAAAGCAGCGTCGTCGAGCTTCCATCAAAGACATCAAGACTGGAGACAACAAAGACTCCTTTAGTAAACTCATTGAAAAGTTTCGCGATGTCTATGCCCGTGAACAAATCCTGTCGAATGCCGCATAAAACAGACTTCGGCTCTCGCTACATCGGATTTTTTCACTGAGAATTATGACTTAGGCATGCCTGCTTGAAAAACGTGGGCGAGAGCACACGGAAATCTGCCTAGATTACTGCACATCCCGGCTGCTTCAAACGTTGTGTAAGCTTCTCTGACCGCTTCAGGGCGCTTGGATTGCAGCGCGCTTTTGCTGCCGACCACCATGTTCAGGCACACGTACACATGCAAGACATCCGAATCGGACCCAGTCATATCGACGACGCCGACGTCTTGCATCCCACCATCAAGCACCTGGAGGATCTGTAGAGACGTCTTGACATGATAGTAGCACCTCCCGTTCCTCTACCACCCGACGCGGACAGCCAGGCCTATGTCACCGTCCACGCTCTCCTTGTCGGAGGACTCTGGCTTCCATACAACGAGGTCTTTCAAGATTGTATCAACGAGCCGCACACGGTTGGCTCCGAGATCCCCTGCTTCGCTTTCCTGATCACCCATCCGAAGTATGGGAGGTCGTTGTTCGATCTGGGTATGCGCAAGGTGCGTGCTCATGCTGTCGCGTCATAAGCTATCGTTGACGATGCTACGACGTAGCACGCCAAAGGATGGCCTCCTGGAGTGGATGCAGCAGTGGAAGCGTTTGATGTAGCTAGACATTGCGAAGAGGATGTCGTTGACGCGCTGAGGAAAGGTGGCGTGGACCCTGCAGAGATCACCAAGGTCATCTACAGGTGCGTACTCGCGTCTTGGTACGTTCGGCATCGTGCTAACACTAGGGCCAATTCAAGCCACCTTCACTGGGACCACGTCGGCGATCCGCTCCCGTTCAAGAACGCGTCCATCGTCGTAGGCTCCGACGCAAAGACGCTCCTCGAGAACGCGTACCCGAAGAACCCCAAGAGCCGAATCATGGAGCTCCCCGCGCACATGCCTGCCGACTACATCGACTTCGCAAACCCGCAGCAGTACGCACGCGTCGCCCCGTGGGGCCCGTACGAGCGCGCTGTGGACGTATACAGCGACGGCTCGTTCTACCTCATCGATTCCCCGGGGCACATGCCCGGGCACCTCTCCGCCACGGCGCGCGTCGCGCCCGACACTTTCATCTTCCTCGCGGGCGACACTTGCCACAATCGCCTGTGCTTCGCGCCCGGCGAGCGGCTCGTCAGCGAAGAAAACCACGCGGACATCGAGACGGCGCGCGCGACAGTGCGCAGGCTAGTGCGCCTCGACACCGAGTACCCGAATATCGTCACCATCATTGCGCACGACGCCGCTCTGAAGGAGGTGCTGCCGTTCTTCCCTGGTCCGGACCTGAGGCAGTGGGCCCTAGGGGAGGTCGGGAAGCGGAAGGTCGGTGCTTGACGAAGCCCGTGCAGCCTTCGATGTGTAACCTCGTCATCTGTGTCAATTCATTTGGACATTGTGCGAAGCTTCATGTCTGCAATAGACGCGATCCGCACTCCGTCTGGTCACGTCGTACTCACGCTGCCCAGGATTACTGATATATCCTAAGGATAGCTCTCCTTCCGTCACACGTCAAGATCCGGACACAACTGTGAATCAAAACTGAGTCAAGCTTTATATCTCGATGCCCACGACTTGCTAACCGAGGATTAAAATCCATTCTTAAATCAAGTGACGACTCGGATGGTTGGGTACTACGGTATCAATCAGGTGTCGAGACTGGCCAGCGAACTAAAGCTGGCCCGGTGGTAGGACGTGAGAGGACGCCTTCCTGACGAGCACAGGCGGTGCATGGTTCCTTGCCATGGCTGAATGCATGCTCCCACAAGGTTGCAGCCACAAGCTTCTAGGTGCGCGAAGTTCTCCGGCGCGCCTGTATCCCTGATTGTTCTCAGCACATTCAAGACGGGTTACGGCATCTGAACCTTGGCTTGGAGGTTTGATGAGTGCGCCAACTAAGTGTTACGATCTCGACGACATATCATCTCATATCCTTACCTCTGTCGTTGCATTAATCTATCGCCTGGTAATTGAGAATCCCACATTTCGATGGCTGCACGCTCATTGCTTCCTCTGCCCAGCTCCGCGACGATTCTCGGACTGTCGCTGCTCCTCTGAAAAGAAGAGCGCGGAGCCCTAACAGCTGCCGGCCGCACCCTGGAGTCTAAGATTCACTGCACACGCTCTGCCACCGGTGCATCGTAAGCCCCGTCCACCCGCGAGCTGTACCATGCTTAGACTCTGGCAGCTTCCCGTCGGGCCTCTCATTCGGGGGGCAGACGATCCAGGCTTGGGCAGACTCCTCCGTTAGAGACAAGTGAATATAAGGTCTCTCTTTTGTTCATGGAGAGGCCAGGGTACACAAACTCGATCCCCAGAGTACTCCGAAGCGACCTAAGCTCTTTGGCGACTATGAGTAGCGCTGCGAGCCGTAATCCAGTGAGGCCCCTCTACTCCGTAAGACTCCGTGCAGGGTAGAACTGACCTTCACGTAGTTGAGCCACGCTGCAACTATCCTCGAAATGCCAGGGAATTTTGACCAGGAGCCGCAGAAGAGCTCAGGGTCTGACACCAATGTAAGCATCACGCGACCGCAGAATGTAGATCAATTAACGTGAGTCGTGATTCCCCTCAGGTTGCGGTGGGGTCTGCATCAGCTTTCCCCACCAACGAGAAGTCTGACGCCACGCCGGCTGGCGATGGTGCTCGCTCGAACGAAAAGGTGCGAACTGCTTCACGTGCTGCAGGTTATTATATTCGCGTCTGACACATATACAGTCCGCATCGCAGAATCTAACTGACGGACGCCCAGAAGGAAGTGTATGTTATTAAGCTCTGTCAGGCCCTCCACATGCTCATCAGATACGACTTAGGCTCCGGAGGGGAAGAAAGGGTGGCCGTTTTTGCTCGACGCCGCTCAAAGACATGATAGCGCGAAGATTGAGAAGTGGAAGGCTCGAGAAGATAGAAGACATTACGAAGCCTCGTCAGCTGTCGATTTTACCCTGAGTCCTAAGCTTCATGGCGCACGCTGTCATTCGCGTGCGACTACGCCTGCCTATGCATCCCCCGTATTGGGCTCCCCGAAGGACCCCTTATTCAAGACGAAGGAGATCCGAGTGACGGCCGGGTGTTGCTGGTCGCATATAGCTCGGCCATGCTGCATACGCGGAAGCAAGGGCTCGTCGACTCCGTTTCCCATTAATTACAAGCTTCTTGGGCTCATAGTCGGTGATGAGTAGCGCCGCGAGTAGCAATCTAGTGAGCTACTTCCCTTCTGTTCAAGGGTAAGGTGCAAAACTGACCCCTTCTACGCAGCCTGGTCGCGTCACGACTAGCCTTCAGATGCCTGGCAATTTTGGGGAGCCGGAGAGCCATGCGGCAGACAAGGAGCCACAGGAGCATTCGGAGCCTGGTGTGGCTGTGAGTACCAAGCGATATTCGTACATCGTGTCTCTCAACATCGATTAGCCCGCGGTTAGCTCCAGGTCATCGTCTTCTACCGGGGAAAAATCTACGGCTGTCCCGGGTAGTGAAGGCTTTCACGTTAACGACAAGGTGTGTGCTGTCTTGTGTGTTGCCGAGTATGACACTGAATCGAAAGCAGCCCGCAACGCAGAAGCTCTCTGACGAACGTCAAGGAGGGACTGTATGCTAGGTTTCTGCTGTCCTCAGGTTTATGCTCATTGCTTGCGACATAGGCTCCAGAAGTGAAGAAAGGATGGCCGTTTTTACTTGACTCTGCGCAAAAACATGATAGCGCGAAGATAGAACGATGGAAGGCTGAACTGGACAATCTTCTTGTCTTCGTGAGTACTATGTTTTGTGGCGCTTGGAGTGCGTTTACAAAGGTCTTAGGCCGGTTTGTTCTCCGGTGTTCTGACTGCGTATACCATTGAATCATATTCCTGGCTGCGCGAGGACCCCACCGCGACAACAAACAGAATCCTCCTCCTCATGTCAGCGCAACTTGCGTCTTTCTCCACCTCCCCCGGCTTTGTCAACTCCACGGCCCCATCTGCAGCACAGGTCGTCAATTCATTCGTGTTTCAGCCCGACAGGAACGACGTGGTCATCAACACGCTCTGGTTCATCAGCCTTGTCTTCAGTCTCCTCGCCTCTTTCTTCGCCATCGCTGCTCAGCAATGGATCCGCGCGCTCCCCCTTCCTGAGCATCTCCCCATCATGCATAGCATCCGGCTTTGGGAACGTCGCCACGAGCAGCTCATCGCCTGGCAGCTCCCGAACGTCATCATGATCCTCCCCGTCTTCCTGCAAATCGCCGTCGTGATGTTTATAGTAGGACTCTACTATCTTCTGCGCTCTCTTAGCCATCCGGTCACTGCCGCGTTCGCTGCCGTATCCATTATCCCATTCGGTTTCTATGCCATCTCCCTCCCGGCTCCGTTCCTCTGGCCTTCGTCCCCTTACAAGTCCCCAATCATCCCGCTCCTATTCCTCATCAGCCAATGGGCTGCGCTGCTCTGTGTGTTCCTGGTGAGGAACCTCATCGTGCGCCCTTTGATGTTTGTTCAGCGCATCACGGGTAAATTCCATAAGCCCATGTCGCATTCAATAGCGACTCACATCATCCACGCGGCATGGATAGACCGTGCGCTGACTTGGATGACGGAGTCTCTTCAAAAGCTCACGTTCAGCACCTTCCTCACCCACCATGACATCTACTTCACGCGAGAGACCACCCAGCTTGCTGTAACCCGAAAGGATGATCGCAATAAGAACATATTGAAGGAGCGCGGCCGAGCCCTCGGGCGCGCGCCCGTGGTAGTTTCCCGATCTGAGCTTTCCCTGCTCAGCTCGTGCTTCAGTGCCTTTCCGTGCCACGTGCGGGTCTCCGTCATGGTCCAATGGCTCGCCATGTACTTCGGCACGAGCGAAGTCAACCTGCGCCTCACCGACCGCCGTTCTCCGGTCGACAGGAGCCTCCTTGCCAGGATAACCGTCTCCTTCGCTCGCGACTACACTTCCTTCTTGCTGGACGCGCTGCCACACGAGGGCGAGCTGCCGCGCAATTTCGAGATGCGACACGCCGGCAGGCACTCGCACAGGCGGCATGGCCACCGCGACAGCGTACCATTCCCTCGGGCGCCGTCCTTCGCTGCGGACTGGCTGCACCAAGTCGAGGACATAGCATGCATTCTCATCTTTCTCACTGGCATGTACATGGAAAAGTTCACCGACGACTGGGCCGGCGCTCGCGATAGGAACGAGAAGACGGCGTGGATTTTCTGCCTCATGCAGGCCTGCGGTTCACAAGTCCTGTCGCAATCGCCTCCGCAAGCGCCTCCACATAGGGAGGGTTCTGCTCCTTTGGCAGCTCCCAAGAAGATCCCGGTGACATCTGCGCGATACAGATTCCCTACGGTTTGCCTGTACGGATCCATCGCAGCCGACAGCGACTTCAAGTTCACCTCCGAAGGTATGTCAATTTTGATCCACAGATATTGTGATGTCCGACCTGATATCACGATTGTGGCAGAGATCAACGAGCTCTGTTCACTCGCAAACAAATGCGTTGAGCACGCGAAGCTCGTCTTCGATGGTGGTCATAGCGGAGAGATCGTGCAAGTCGTAGACATGGTGTTCGGGAGCGTCGCCTCAGTCCTCCTTGCTTTCACAAGGGAGACGGTCTCTTCAGCGAGCGACAACACTGGACCGTCGACGAAGGGCGTCGAGGCCAGTAGCACCACCGAAACCCCGACCAGCGTTAGCGCCCTTCTTCGCGCCTTCTCGACGTTTATTGCCAAGGACGAAGGCCCGGAAGGCCCACAGCCTCTCCCTCAGCGCCATTCTTCTCAACCTAAACGTCTTCAGGGCATCCAGGCTGCTGCGGAGCTCGCTCGACAGCACGATTTTGATCACAGGCTCGTGATAGTGCGCCGCGCGACGACCGACATAGTCAATTCGCTCTTCATTCTCCGGAAACGCAACGATATCAGCCACGACGTAGTCGACCGCGCGGCCTTTTCTCTCTCCAGTGTTTGCAAGGGGCAGCGCGCGTTCGACCTTCCCGCAACAAAGCTGCCGACGGTGAGCGATCTAGCGGACGCGCAAAAGGACGGTCAGAAGGACGACTCGCAGATGTCCGACGCAAGCTTCAATTCATTGGACTTTTTGGAGCGTTTGAGGTTTGTGAGAGATATGGCCAAAGCTCCGACGCTTCCAAGCCACTTCAAATCGCCATCGTTTACGCTCGAGCAGCCCAGTCTCGAAAAGGATGCTCCCCCGCAAAATCCTGACGATCCGTGGCGGTCAGATTAGGATGATCGACAGGATATCTACTGTACGAGTATGTTCTGGACTCTAGCTCTGCAATCATACTGGCGCCGTATAAATAGACTATGGAACTGCACATATTGATAGTATTCCCTGAGTATAGCGACTCTGCGCATGCTGCGGTAACCTGGGGACTTTTGAGGAAAATAGATCGTGTAAATGACTCGCATCTCCACGCGCCCTATAAACCTACACACATAATGAGCTCTACACGACTCGATGTGACAGCCAACTACCGTGGCCGTCATTCATCTACCGCGACGGCCACACGGACTCGGAGTCAGCACGGAGTGGTGGCCAACCGAACTAGATGTGACGAAGCAGGACCATCCCATCTATTCCCACATAGAAACCAATTGAAGCGTTGAAAATGGTGCCATGGTGATCATATGAGCCTGTCGAAGGGGTCTTTGTCCGACGGGGTATGACCAAAGTTGTAATAGTAAAAGTGGCGCGGGGCGACCAAAGTTGTAAAAGTCAGTGCGCTTTGGCTTGCTTGACTGTAAAAGTGATCGGGCAGCCAAAGGAGGCGCGGCCGACGTCCGCCCCGCGCTTGCGCCAAGGGCGCCCTTAGCGCACAAATGGCGGGATTCCCGATGCCTGCCAGTCCTAAAATTCATCATTGAGCTCGCAGATTGCGGGAGGGTTCAGCGGTTTGTAAAGGCAGGCTTCGCTCGGTACCGCATAATCGGCTGCCGCTGCGGCGGCGGCGCGTTTGACTCGAGAACAAGCGGGAGAACGCGCCCCATGGATGGCGCCCGGTAGCTACGAATACACGAAAGGAAGGCGGGAGACCTGCGGTCGGGGGGCTCCCAGTTAGGTGCATGCGCCCTGACATAACGTCGGCGACGCACCTGACACCCCCAAGCTGGTTCAAACTCGTCCACGCAGGTACTCGTCCCGCAGCGAGCGGGGGAACGGAGGTGGCGGGTCTCAGATAGCGAAGGCTGGCGGGGGTCGGCGCGGCGACGACCGACGGCGCTTCGAGACGCATGCGTGCGACTTGTGTAACTCTCTTTAAACTTGATTACACTCGATTAAACTGTGTAAAGTGCGAACATGTAGGTACGGAGCATGGAGTCCTTGAGCACGACGCTCTCAACCAGTGGCCACAAAGATAAAGCCCGACGCGGCGGGCAGAGCGCCCTTAGGCGCCGGGCGCAGTGGCCTCCGAGGGCGGGCAGGCGCTACGCACTCTTACACCTTTGCCGCGCTTTGGTCACTCTTACAACGGTGCACCACTTTTACTATTACAAATCTCGTATATACTCTTGTCCGACGGAGGCCATGTGTGGCGGTCTGGCGGAGTTGAACTTGGGCGTTGCCGAATTTGGCAATTTGTGGTTCATCTCGTCTTTGTTCCTTTCATCCACCACCTCCCAAAGCCACTCTCTTCACACATGTGTAACCCTCTAAAGCGTCGCAGAGATGCTATGGCCACTCCATGCGAATGTTACATAAAGCAGCCTTCAGGTTGCTGGGGGCCAAACTCATCCCCTGCACCATGGCTTCAGCTACCCGTGCGCAGTCCAAACAGCAGACCCAGTCGAATGTCGCTCACACTCCGTCCAAGAAACGCAAAGTCATCAGCGAACCCTCCGACGTCCTCACTCAACAGCATCGTGCAGTTGTTCTCGACGACTTGCAAGAGACCGTGTACCAGGCCGACTGGCAGTGGTTCCAACAGGCGGTCCTCCCATCCCCGCGCATGAACCTTGACATGCCCGCCATAATCGCCGATCTGAAGAAGAAGGGTACACTCACCACAGTGCAGGGAGAACATCGCTGGTCCGATTTTGCTACGTGCGCCCCCACATTGTGCGCGGACAAGGAAGATGCTGTCTTCTGCGTATTGCCCAAGATTTTCGCCTCCATACGCGCAGCGAGCAAGTATCGCTCTCGATGGGAAACAAAATTTCTCTGTGCCCCGCGGGAAGTGCCCATCTCCGCCACACGCGACAGTAACTCTATGCCGGACGGATACTTCCTGATGAACGATGCCGACGCCAAGCATCCCCGATGGATCGACGTAGCCACTCCTGCCGAGTTCAAGAAGAGCGACACGGTTGAGACGCGTAGTCAAGTGAGTATCCTCGAGAACTTCTGTACGGTCGTCCGAGGAGACTAACTTGCTGCAGAACGCCTCACAAATTCTGTGGTCACTCACGCACATCCTACGCGAAGATGCCAGGCGCCGCTTCGTCATTGGATTCACCATCGAGAATACTCACATGCGTCTGTGGGTTGCCAACCGTTCCGACGTCTTGGTGTCATTGCCTATCAACTTCGTGACTGTGAGCGCTATCCCAGTCTCTCCTCACTTTAACAGTATTTAACCGCATCTTTGCAGGATGTCGAGAAGGTCATCGACTTCGTCGTGCGAATATCATCGGCTCGGACGGATGAGCTAGGGTTCGACGACAGCATCGTCTGGCGCAACAAACTCACCAACGACGCCAGTCCCCAGTACGATATCCGCGTGGACAAGAAATGGTATCGGACGCAGCGTCTCATATCGAACATCGGGGCCGAGGCAATCCTTGGACGAGGGACACGGGTCTGGGAGGTCAGGGAGCTCGACAAGAAGGGCGGCACGGAAGTGGGGCCAGCATTGGTCCTGAAGGACTCCTGGGTCGACGCCAGTCGCGATCGCGAGGCGGTCATCCTCAAAAATATTCGCAGGTCCGCGAAGAACGACATACATCGCGCCGTGTTTGACAACTATCTGCTGCAAGTCAAGGAGCATTCTGGGTCTTGGGACGTCTGTTCCGGTCGGCGTCGACGTGTGGACAATACGCGTCTCACCCTGTTCCGCCGCCCTCTCCCCACGCATCTGCCCGCCATGGCTGTCAAGAAGTATCCAAAGGAGGACCAGACGGTGAATGCAGAAAATCCGCCCCGAGGAGGAACTCCGGGAGTTATGAAAGAGATCTCCGAGCGCCGTCGCTTCCACGCGAAGGTCCATCATCGCGTCATATTTACCCAGGTCGGGAAGACGGTCATGGAAGCCGAAACTCTCGATAATGCCTTCAGTGCGCTATCGGACATCGTGACTGGTACGTCGTTTTGCTCGTATCAGCTTCTTTGACAGTAGTTACTAACTTTCTGCAGTATTGAAGGTCATGCACCAGTGTGGCTGGGTGCATCGAGACGTCAGCGCAGGAAACGTCCTTGTCGTTGACGGCCAAGGGATTTTGGCCGACGTCGAGTATGCCAAACATCAATCCGATCATAGGACGCATGAAATCAAAACGGTACGTGCTGCTTCTGTGCTTTCTGATCACGTCTGCATCTCATACTTGTCGTCAACAGGGTACTGCGTTCTTCATGGCAGTAGAAGTGGACCTACATAAGTACCTTCACGCTCGGGCCGTCAAGAACTCGGAAGTTGCTCGCACGGAAGAAAATGCAGAGGGCGTCGACGAGCGGACCGAACGCAAGCTGGCAATGCGCAAGGCGAAGAAAACTCAGGCGCAAAGCCAATCGCAGGCCACTGCGTCGCACCCTCAACAGTTGGCCGAGTTACCGAAGATCGGCACCATGCCCTTCAGGCATAACCCCCTACACGACCTGGAGTCGCTTTTGTGGCTCGCGTTCTACATCGTCTTGTGCTCTATCATGGAGAAATGGGACTCGAGAGTCAGCGACGAGCAGTGGGCTTCATACGCTCTTTCCCGCAGGACCCTCGCAGCAAAACTGTTCAACGACCTCCTGTTTCGACACTGGTTGGTCTCTGGGGGAGTGCTAGACCCCGAGCTGAAGCAGTTGCACCCTACCTTGCACGTGATCTGCGACAAGGTGAAACAATGCCTGGAGGATCTTTCTGACCTGTACTTGTCCGCAGAGCAGCGCCAGATCCAGGCAGCGCTCCATCGTGCAAGGCAGCTCACACACTCGGGGGCGGCTATCTCCAAGGAGATCATCCCAGAGCCGATTCCGTATGACGAGGCCCTCAATGCCAGGCTCTATACGAAGATCGAGGACGCCTTCGATGCCCTCGCCGAAGAAGACCAGTATTGGGCCGATCACCAGCACTCAATCGCCTTCAAACCCCGGACGACTCTCCTTTCAGACCAGCAACGGGAGATGATAACTCTGCTCCAAGCAGCCTCGGGGAAGGCGCCTCTGCCGACCATCGCCGAAGAAGCGGGCGCCGAGGCGGACGACGAGCGGCCCGCGAAGAGGAATCGGCCCTCGGCCTTCGAGGTCGAGGACTTGGGGAACATGATGCGCCGCAGCAAGCTGCAGCGCCATGCCATGATTAACCGGGAGACAGTGAGCGCAAATACTGCATACGATTGGATGTAATCGGCTCTACCGGACAATGTGACTCGCGCACTGTACTCGTGAGTAGTGAGAGGTCGGGGCGCCTCGATATGTTCGTACTTGATCCTTTTACGTGAATACAATACTGCCTTCAAGTTGGTTCTTACGATACCTCGCTGCATGCAACGTAACCTAGAGGAGCGTGAAGCCTTGTCATTATGAGCCGCAGAACCGGCGGCTCCCGCCATCGCGTCGTCGGTCACAGCTGGAACCTCAGTATCTGTATCGATGCTTCAGAATTATATGAATGGTCTGGAGGCCCTGGCGAAAGCGTAGGTTGAGATCAGGTGGCCGCCTGCTAAATCAAGGAAGGCCACAGACGACGAAGCGATGTACAAGTCCAACCACCACCAGTCCGAGCACGCCATGTCCGCCACTGGCAAGATTCATCGCCGCATTATTTTCGAGACTGTCGGAGCCACTATCATGGAAGTCAAGAGCCTTTCTCGAGCCTTCTGGTTCCTCACCGAGGTCACACGAGGTGCGCACCATTTCTTCGAGATGGATGATTGCTCATGTGGGATTGTTGACAGAACTTCATTTATGGCATATCGCTGGACGGGTCCACAACAACATCAGCATCGAAAACATCGTCATCCTCAACGGCCATGCGAAACTGGGAGACATGGACTACGCGAAACACGACGAGGATGAGCGGCACGATGTGTGCATGGCATGTGCAACCACGCAAGACATGCTTTCTATTGCTGACGTGATTCCCAGGATACCACAGCTTTCGTGGCGGCCGAGGTCCATCGCGGTTACTACATCCTCCTTGGGTGCAAATATGGCCCTGTGATAATACCCAGCCCACCGAGCTCACCACAGCCATACAAAGAGCTCGACGTCACCGACCTCATGGCTACCATGAGCGCGATGGCGACCGACGAGGAGCCTGAGGCAGCATTCCAACCCAACCCTCTGCACGATCTGGAGTCGCTCCTCTGGGTGGCGCTATTCCTGGTCTTCGAAACCGTGCTCGGCGTCGATCGCGCCCCCGATGTGACCGACAAGCAGTGGGATGGCTACGAACGGGCGCAACACCTGCTCGCCGCGGCGCTCTTCGGATTCCGCGATTTCGATGGCACGAGAAGCCTCATCATCACCTCTAGCGCAGCGTTCGGCTATATGCTCAAGGACCTCCATCCCCGCGTCGCCGAAATCTGCAGACAACTCGACGTCGCCCTTGTCGCGCTGGGGAACGCATATTTGATCGCAGAAGGGTGGCCACGCCGCCTATCTTTCGAGGATATCTTGTCCCAAAAATTTGCCCACCCCTGGATCCCGGGCGAACGCGTATCTCTGCACAAGCGTTTTGCGGTCGTATTCGTTCGCTTGTCAAAGCTGCTGTTAGCTGGGGACCAGGACATCATGTTCAGCACGTCGTGAAGCTTCCTAGACAGCGATGCATGTAATGCTAAACCTGTATCAGACAACGAAAACACACCTTTATGAGCATCATGTGTATGAGTGTACCGGTCCTGCCAACGCGCGCCGGTCACGTCGCGCGGCGCGCAAGTGATTGCAATCTTCCAGCCGACACCTGCCCCCCATCGCACAGTCGCGAGTAGAACCTGCTTGAATAACTGACACTTAGATATATAAACAAATGCAGAACGTCCCTGGGCAGCCACGATAATAAAAGCGGGTACGGAGCCGACACGTCGGACACAGGAAAGCAAAGCAACAGCGCGGGCTGCCCGGCCAACAACAGATGGCGCGCGGATCTAAAGTCTGCCGGTGGCGGGCGGGGCGGGGGAGATGTGTGTACGGGTGTGCGGGGGCGGAGGCGTGGGGTGAGCGGCCGGCGGACTGGGCGGGCGATACTTAAAGAAAAATGCGAGGACGTGAGCGGAAGAGAGCAAAGGTGAATGAACGGCGCAGCGTGCAGGGGCCAACAGGAGCGACGGGAGCATGCGACACGCATTAGGAGAGCTGGTACACGATACGATAGCCGACGCCGCTCGGATCCGGCGTCCCCGCGCGCGCGGGGGGTACAGACACGCCCGAGAGAGAGATTATACTGGAGACGTAGCATACGAGATGGGTGTCAAGATGGGGGCGAGATCGGGAGTGCGGTGCAGAACGAAACGAGTGGGATTCGATGAGTGCGATCAGGCCGGGTAACGAACGAATGAGTTTTAGAGAGAGGGAACGAACGAGAGTCGGACCGCGTGCGGCCATTCGGGAATATGATGATGTGCGAGGGCGGCCTCTACGAGTACTGCCGGCTGTAGTCGACGCCGCCGATCATGAGCGACGCCGGGACACACATGGAACCGAGGTCCATGGCGCCCGCCTCGTTCATGGCCGTCCCCTGGTACCCGTAGAAGTACGGCTGCTGCTCGGGGTACGCGAGCTGCTGCTCGTCGTAGGCCGGCTGCTGCTGCTGCTCCGGGTAGGCCTGCTGGTCCGGCGGCAGGGAGTCGTACGGGGTCGCTTGCTGCTCGTACGCCTCCTGGCCGTAGTGCGCAGCTTTTGCGGCGGACGACGCGTCGAACTGCGCCGCCTGCTCCGGGGCGGGTGGCGCGTGCGAGTTGCCTTGGTCCATGCTGTCTTGGTAGCCGGCGAACCGCGAAGGTCCACTGCTCTGCTGCACGACAGGTGTCAGGAGGACTGCGATCGTACGAAGGCAGGGCACTCACCATGCTCCCCTGCGGGTGCAGCGCATACGCCAGCTCGCTCGAGCTCGACGCACACACGTGCCGCATCTCAAAGCCCGCACGGCCCTCGCCCTGCCGCACGTCCGCCATCCCGTCCTTGCCCATCTGCGCGTACACGTCGCCCCGCGCGTATGGGTCCTGGTCCGTCGCAGGGTACGGCACGTGGTGCGCCGGCGGCCGGTACGCGGCGTGCTCGTGCGCGTGGTTCTCGTGCGCGTGCGCGAGGTACGCGTGCGGGCCGGGGTACACGTCCGGCATGTGCTGCGCGTACGGCGCGTCGGGCGGCGCGAGGCTGCCGCGGCGGCTGCCGGCGTGCGGGAGCTGGTCCGGGGGCACGCCGTCCGCGTACTGCGCCTGCGGCGCGCCCGCGTCGGTCACCTCGAGGCCGTTGAGCAGCTGCGGGAGGTACGTCGAGGCACTAGAAGGGGCGGCATCAGCGAACGAGGAACCGAGTACGCGAAGACAAGCAAAAGGGCCCGTCTGGCGCAGCAGGCCAGCGCGCCACCTGCCACGTAGCATGGCACGGGCACATATAACAGAGCAGACACTCACAAGCTGCCGCGCCGAGCGGGGTCGAAGCTCTCGAGCTCGGGCTTCTGCGCGTCCGCAGGCTCGCTGCAGTAGCTCGTCCAGCTGCTCGCGCTCGTGAGCGAGCCGAAGCGCGAGTCGTACGCGGACGAGCCGAGGCTCGCGTCGTCGGGCGCGCCCGAGCTCGCCGAGTCCGCGGAGTCGCGCCGCGCGGGCGCGCCGTACTCGCCATACTCCTCGCGCGCGCCGTACTCCCCGCGCCCATCGTACTCGCCGTACTCGTCGCGCCCGCCGTACTCGCGCCCGCCGTCGACGACGGTCGAGTGGTCCGACGGCGGGGACGACGCGGCGGACGAGAGCGCGGGCGACGGCGAGCCGGACGCGTGGCCGAAGGAGAAGGACGGCTCGGGGAGCGGGCCCTCGGGCGGGGGCGCGACGGCGCGGAGCGGGACGTGCAGGTGCGCGTACGCGCCGTGCGTGAGCGACTGCGCGATGGGCGGGGGCGACGCGGCGCTCGGGGACGGCGGCGGCTGCGCGCCGGGCGCGAGGGGCGACACGGGCGCGTCGTAGAATGCGGGCGGCGCGGACGACAGCGCGGGCGCGCCGAACGGGTTTGGGTTTGTGAAGATCGGGAGGGAGCCGGGCTGGCCTGAGGAGACCGAGCGCGAGGAGAGGCGGAAGTCGTGCGCGGTCTGGAAGGCGGGCAGCGAGTGCTTGTGCGCGAGGGTCGGCCGCGGCGGCGCCATGTCGCCTGTTGAGAAGCCCGCGTACTCCTGCATCGCGTTGCCGCGACGCTGCAGGCGGACGGGGATGTCCATGGGCGCGAGCACATGCGGCATGGAGCCGTGGCGGAGGGCGAAGCCGATCGGGCCTGGCCTGCTGGTCGACGTGTCCAATCTGCCGGCGTCGCTGGTGGGCGCGGGGGCGAGGCTGTGCAGATGTGATGGATTTGCAGCGTGGAACCTGTCGTTGGTCCCACGGGCGAGGTGCGCGTAGGGATGCGCCCCGAGGCGCTTGATGTTGTTGTCAACGCTGCGTCTCCGCATCGCAGGATCGAAGCCGTGTGGCGACTGGCCGTTTGAGACGGACAGCAAACCGCTGCCACCGCCACCGACGTGGATGCTCGCCCGGGTCGTCCGAACGGGCGGGTGGCTTGACGACGACGCACTGGGTGTGATAGACAGTATTGGGAGCGAAGGTCGCCGTTGCGCGAGAAGTTCTGCGGCCGAGGGCGTGGGCGTGCTCGAGAGGTAGCCCGACGGCACCGACGCCTCGCGACTTGGGGGACTCTGCAGGAACGGGTATTCGTCGTCCTCCTGGGCACCTGAGTCCCCGCTCTGGGATGTTGATCCGGCGGGAGGCGAGGAAGACGAAGCAGCGGAAGACGCTGGTGGTGGAGTTGCCGTCGATCCAGGGGAGGCGCGGGACGAGGACGACGTTTCAGCCGCCTTGGATGGCTTCGACGATACAGGGGTCGGTGACGACGACTCTGGGGCAGCAGACGGGGACTCAGGGGCCGCGGACGCGTTCAAGGCGAGTGGTTTCTTGACGGGCACGACGCCGTCCCTCGCCTGCTCCGCCTTGCGGGCGAGATTCTTCTCCTTCGCTCGGCGATTTTGGAACCAGACCTGGGAACTTACGTGAGCGCCACATCACGGCGCAATATACGAGAAGCGCACCTGGACGCCTCGCGGCGTCATGGTCAGTTCGTCTGCGAGCTTTTTCCGCAGACTGGCGTTGGGTTTCTTGTCGTATTTGTAGACGTCTTCGAGGATCTTGAGCTGCGAGCGCGTCGTGCGCTTGCGGTGCTTGACCTCGTTCGGCTGGTACCTGCAGACGCAATCTGCGCATCAGACGTGCCATTCAAGGTTAATGAAGCTGATGACGTACGGGTAGAACGTGCGCACGTCGACCTGAGACGGGTCGACCCCGGGAGGAACGAGAGAGGGAACATAGGTTGTTGAGTGCTCCCTCTGGTTCTGCTGATGGTGAGCATGTGCCATCTGGGACTCGTAGCTGTCCAGGGCCGGATGGCGTCGAAGTCGAGAGAGATCATCGGGAGAGTGGTAGACAGAAGGAGGAGAGAGAGATGAAGCATGGAGGGAGGGTGGGCTGGAGAAGATATTGTCGTGTCCGCTGTTGGATGGCTCCATTGCGAATTGCGGTGGACAGACGGTAGAAGCAAACAGAGGGTTCCAATGAGGGGTGAGAGTCCGTAGATAACAGGGCTTAGTAGTAGAAGTCGAGAGTAAATATGCACGGTGTCCGAATATCCGAGTATCCCAGACGGAGTTGGCCTGCCTGCACTCCTAAGCAAATGGCGAAGAACGAGGTCTAGCAGGAATGCAACTGTCAGTCAGCACAGAGTCGAGGTGAGGGTGCAGAAGAGGAGACGAGGACAGGGGGGTGCAGGATCCTAGTGCGGTATATGGTCGTCTGGCGACGTCGCCCAAATGAGGAGGGCCAACGGTCGACAGCTACGACGACACGCATTCACAGGGTGTGTGCGGCGCTGTGCGTAGCTCTGGCGACGGCCGTCACGCGCAGGAGCGAGGAACAAGTGCGTCGAAGTACAAGGGCGGGCGAAGCGCAAAGCGTGGGACGCACCGATTACCCAGGAATCCAGATACACCCACACACGCGCCGTGGGCAGTCAGACGGCCAGCGAGAGCGTCGGCGGGGGGCGGGAGCAGGCGGCGGGGGCGTGCTCGGCGTGTGGCGATGCGTGCTCCTGTGAAACAGGCTCTGCGGGCTTCAGGACTTGAAACGGGGGCAAGGAGCGGGGAGGGTGCCGGACAGCAGGCGGGGCGGCTGGGCGGCGCGGGCGAGGGGGATTTGCGCGTGCGACGCTGTCTCCGGCCGGGCGGCGGGGTATATGACAGAGGCGACACGAGCGAGACGGTGCTGGGAGACGCAGGAGGGGGGCACTGCCTGTGCGCTTTGCCGCTGGCAGTCCGGGCGCGGGAGCAAAGTAGGCGCAGGCCGGCGATGATCAGAGTTGGGAACAGCGCCGGGCAATGCCTCGGCGTCGCGGATCAGGGCGTGCGCGCGCAGCTGGACGTCGGCGCCGTCCTCGTCTGTGCGCGGGGCGGGCGGGGCGACGGCGGGGGCGGCGGGATGGGTGCAAGTCAACTTCAGGCCTGCGCGGGACGGGGGCTCTCAAGCGAGCATCGCCGTGGGAATCCGCGCTCGATATGGCACGCCCATTTCCAGCGCATTTTTCGCGCAATTTACGCGCACGGGCCCCCCGCTGCTCTCCTCCGTCGACGCAGCCCTACGTAACTCGCAGGCGCATGCCCAGAAGCACATGTCCCGCGCCGTGACTGGCCATCCACCCGTGCGCTTCCCACCCGCGCGCCGGCAGCGCCTGGCCCGCACGCGCTCCCACAGGCCTGCCTCTCACTCATTCAGCCGCGGGCCCCTCCTGACGGGCGCATACGTATGTCAGAGATAGCCCGCCTAGGACACCCGACGTCCCGCGGGCTGGCACGACGTTGCCCTGCCCGCAAGCGCAAGACCGCAGCGCGTGATGCGCCGCGCGCGCCTGCGCCTCGCTCGCATGCTCGCAGCAGCTTCTCGGAGGCATCTCGCCGCCTGCGCCGCGCGGAAAGGCAAGTCGCGCGCCCGTCCAGGCTGAGCAGCGTGGGCACTGATGCGCGGCGCGTGATAGGGCCTCTGCGTGTCGCGCGCGCCGCGACGTGTGTCCGTGGGAGGAGCTCGCGCACAATCTAACCCGCGCTGCGCGATGCCCAACTCCGCGGAGAAGAGATAGCAGCCTCGCCGCCGCCGCGCCGCGTCTTTTGCGCGACGTCGAGGGTGCGCCGAGAAGAGAAGGCTCGGCGCGCGCGCCGCCTGCAGGAACTCGAACCTGGGATGACGCGATGCCCAGGCGCCGCGTCGGCGAGGACATGGCCGTGGGTACCTGGGCTCAGTTCGTTGCCGTAACACCTTGCGACCCTCCCCCGCGCGCGCAGGCCGGAGATTGTCGTGGAGCGAATGCGGTGCAGCCGCAGACACTCGCCTGGATCGTCGGCATGGCGCAAGGCACCCTCTGCACCATCGGAACGCCCAGCATTCGCCGCACACCGTGCACAGAGTCATCAGAGGTTTCAACTGCGACGCAGAAGACGCGCGCGGTTCCTGCGCTTCGCTGAAGTGCTGGCTCGGCGACTGTAGGACGCGTCTGCGCCGGTAGCACCTGGCAACAGCGACCCACATCCGGCGCGCCTGCGTGCATTTCGTCGCGCGGCGAGCGGCGTCTTGGGCGAGGCGTGACAACAGATGTATCTCATCCACCCTGGACGTCGCGGCGACCCCAGATGAACGCGGCGTTCGCCCACACGCGAACTCTAACCGCGCGCCCGCCGTGCTGGCGGGGGCGGTACCGCGCAGCTAGGGCGCGGCGGCACGCAGCGCGCCGCCGCCACTGCCCTCGCTCCAGCCCCGCACGGCGACATCGCCCCGCCCTCACAAACATCCTGCCCCGGCTCCCTCTGGCGGGCACGGACGACGCTGGGAGCCCCCCGCACCACGACGCGCCCCGGATGAACATGAACGGCATGAATCACGGTGGCGCAGCCAGGACCCCGTATCTGTGATGCCGCATTGCGAATCTTGCGTGCGCTGCTGGGGTCGGATGCACGCCCGCCCCGCCCACCGCCCGCGCGATCGCCGATTGATCCGGCAGCGCCACAACGCCGCGCCCCCGCCGCCCGCCCCTCTCCCGACTCGGGCCGCCCGCCCGCGTGGCCACATGGCTCGATTTGGCAGGTGAGGTCAGCGTTGGGCCTTGGCTCTCCTGCCTTGCTTGCGCCACATTCTTGGATTGTTACTCGTTCTCCTCGCGGTAGCCTACCATCCGAAATCTAGCTTTGAACATCGGCCATATTCAGCTGCATGCTTCTCCTACGTACCACCAGCGAGCGACGGCCCAGGCCGCCAAGCTCGAATGACCTTCAGCCGCCCCGGCCTCGATCAGCTCCCCCAGTTACCAACGACTACTATCCGCAGCTGAAGAACACTCGCTCCTACGATGCTTCTGTGACGCCGATTGCTCTCCAGCACTTCACAAAGGGCCTCCTGCCCTGGGTCGATCCATCCCGGATAGCCCACGTCTACGACGCGTTGAAGGCCTCTGGGTCCATCTACAGGAGCAAAATTGGCTCGGTTGATCGATGGAGTGTCTGTCCCGTGGCTCCATATGGATCTACGCCAAGTGTCGATAGCGTCTCCGCGAGGCTAAGGCAGGCCATCGACGCAATCGCCCATGCAGCCGGCCTTCCCGACGAGGCCCAGCATATCATCGAATGCGTACCGGTACTCGCAAGTTCTTCGTGCGCCACCACGACGGAATCTGCGCCAGCGCATGTCCGCGCTGACTCCCAGAACCTCACCGTCCTCGGATATATCTCGCAGAATGACGATGGAGAGGGCTGTATCGACAGCAAGGTCCACGTCCGCGTAATCCTACCCTAGTCCTGCGCTGACCTCACACTTTGCCCCAGATGCTAGCAGACATGCACAAGCTCATGCGCGACGACCCCGCGCGGCGCTTCGTGTACGGCTTCACGCTCGAGGACATGCAGATGCGGCTGTGGCACGTGTCCCGCGCCGGGAGCTTCGTCTCGTACAGCTTCGACTTCGCGACGGTGTGTCCCTACGCACTTCCGCTTCACGTCTCGGCACTGACGCACGGCGGCTTCCGTAGAACCCGCGATACGCCATCTCGTTCTTCCTCCCACTGCTCCTCGCCACCAAAACCGAGCTAGGGCTCGACCCCACCATCACCCTCGCAGACACACCTCGCGCCACAGCCGAAGCCACCTTCGACATTACCGTCGGCGAGAAGACTTACAGGACACAGCGCCTGCTGTCCACCGCTGGCGGCACGCGGTGGTGGGAGGTGCGCGCGCTGGACGGGCTCGGAAACGAAGTGGGCGGCGCGCTGACACTCAAGGACGCCTGGGTGGAGATAGGCCAGCCGACGGAGGGCGAGATCCTGCGAGACGCTACGGGTACGATGAAGGAAGAGGAGAAAGCGTGTTTCATGCGCGTCGCAGCCGAGTCGCGCGTCTATGTGGATGGCGCGCTCGATCAGACACCCGTGGTGGTACGCTGCGGTGGGAAGGTCGTGGACGTGAGGCGCCCTCCCGCGGCAGGCGGCGGGCCTGCTCGGGCGGCCGGCGGCGAGGGCAAGATTAAGATGCTCTTTGCTCTCCCCGGGCTCGAGGACCGTATGGCCGACATCATATCTTCGACCAAGGTTCACCACCGCATTGTTTTCGACGAGGTCGGGAAGAGCATCGCCGAACTCGACTCTCTCCAGCAGGTATTCGAATGTCTAGGTGATGCAGTCGAAGGTATGAGCTCCGGGTTACTCCCAATCTGCTACTACCGGTCTCCCAGGGCTCCAGGCTCTGCACGCGCGCGGCTGGGTGCATCGCGGCATCAGCGAGGACAGCATCGCGCAGGTCAATGGGCGAGGCAAGCTAGTCCGCGTCGAACACGCCGTGAAGCGAGGCGAAGAATGCACCCCCGTGACAAATACAGTACGTGGCACCCACGCAAATACGCGACGTCCGCCAACCCAAACCACACAGAGCCCCCCGTACCTAACACCCATCGAAGTCACACGCGGAGAATACCTCTTCGCAACATTCCCCCACACACCCCCGCCGACGATCGCCATCCCCGACATCTCCCGCGCCGAGCTGCGCCGCCGGCACGCCGAGTTCGCCGCCCGCATGCAGGAGGCGCAGGCCGCCGCCGCGCGCGCCCCGCAGCCCGCGCCCCCCATCCGCCCGCGCTTCGCGCCGAACGCGCTGCACGACCTCGAGGCCGTGTTCTGGCTCGCGCTGCGTGTGCTCCTCTGCTCCTCGCTTCGCGCGCCGGTAGGCGTCGCCGCGGCGGACTGGGGCCGCTGCATGGAGACCCGCCGTGAGGCCGCGCGCGAGGTCTTCGGGGGCGAGGTGCGCCGCCGGGCGATGCTGGCGAGCGAGGCGTGTCTGGCGGAGGTGCTGCGTGGGCTCGGGCCTGTGCTGGCGCGGATTGGTGCGGCGCTGGAGTGCGTGCGTGGGGAGCTGGTAAGGCGGTATCGGGAGGTCGAGGTGGAGTGTCGGGGTGTTGGGGATGGCGACGCTGCGGCTGGGTTGCATGTGAAGTTCAGGGCGTGGTTCTTCTACGTTGCTGGGCTGCTGGAGCGGGAGGACATCGCGATCAACGTGCATGGCGAGCTGTGATGGTGCGACGCTGTTATGGGGCTCTGTACCAGTCCACACCGTGATGTGCACGCACACTTCAATTGTTAGAAGACTCGCATGATACTTATCAATTCCGAATATTAGACGTGACCACGTCGCCTGTAAGCTTGTCTTCTATGAATTCAGGTCTCTCGCATGCAGTGCGGAACGTACGAATAGGAATCACGATGATGTGGCAAAACTCAGGTCTGTGGCGTAGTAACTTTTGCGCATCGACGACCGATCGACGACATATCCGAATCGAGGTACTCATGGGACAATTTGGACTGAAGTGAGGATGTGGCCACAGCGATCTCCGAATCAGAGAGCTGTATGATTACTTCGAAATGAAGACTTGCTGCCTGTGCGACGTTCGCAGCCGGCGCTAAGTTTGAACTGGCGCGGCCGCTCGTCCGCATTTGGTAATCGTGTTCAGCTGCTCTTTGTCTCTGCCACTCATCCACGCAGGCCACCACAACCACGCTTTCGCCACCTCATTCCTTTCATCCGTAGAATTAATTTTGCCATGGCCACTACTGCGCCCCACCTGGATATAAGGAACTTCAAACGCCATGGGTCCCAAGCACCTCCCCAACCATGGCCGAGCCGCGTACGCCCCCGAAGAAAACTCAGAAGAATGCTTCTAACATCATATTCGACACTCCTCTTACCTTCAATCAGATGCAAACTGCCCCGGCACACTACAACGTCGAGAAGAAACGGGTCATCCTCGTGAAGAACCTCCAAGAGACCGTCACTCTGGTCGGCTTGGATCTCTTCACAAACGGGCTCCTGCCGAGAGTCGACCCAGCCCTGATCAAGGCCACTGTAGCCCGTCTCAAGGATACCCGCAAGATTCTTGGCCCCGACGGCTCGAAGCCGCGCTGGTCTTCGTTCAGAACCGAGCCCTCTAACCGAAGGGCGGGCGAGGACATTGTCTTCGCGCAGATGGAGAGCGTCATCCGCGACATCGCCGAAGCCGCAGGCGTCACGGACACGGCTATACTAACTTTTATTTGCCGACCGACCCAGACACCCAAATCGTCGACGCGCGACAACCCTTCCAAGCCCGATAGCTACGGCATCCGGGCGTCCGCTGATGTCGACGCGCAGTGGGTGGACATTGCGGTCCCAGGGGAGTTCAAGAAGAGAGACGACCCTAGGGGTGCCAACGATGTGGGTTATTGACGTGCTCTCACCGGATACGATGTTGACTATGCTTTTTGTAGAATCAAAAGAAGGTCCTGTGGTCGCTCTTCCATATTCTACGCGAGGATCCTACGAGGCGATTTGTCCTTGGGTTTACCATCGAAGACACGATGGTGCGGTTTTGGTATGCCAGTCGCTCTGAGGTGTTTGTGTCGTGCGACTTCGACTTCATGCAGGTATGTTGAAGCCATTGCTTAGATCGTGCGCCCCGGGACTCACGCTTCTTCACAGCAACCCAGCCACCTTGTCGAGTGCTTCCTGCCCCTCCTCTGCGCGGAGGAGCATCAGCTTGGCTGGGATCCCACCATTCGGCGCGTCTCCGACTCTACGGTCAAGAGCCCTGACATCGTGTACGATATCGACGTCGGCGAAAACACCTACCGGACGCAGCGTCTCATTTCCAATCTCGGCGCCGAGGCCCCAAGAGGTCGCGGGACCCGTGTGTGGGAGGTTCGCCTACTGGACGCCGACAAGCAGCCGACAGGGCCGCCCCTCGTGTTGAAGGACTCCTGGGGAGATTCTGATCGCAGATCCGAGTTCGATATTCTCCACGATATACGTAACTCTGGCAGTCCCTCCCTCCGGAAAACCATTTGCAAGTATTTCGTGGAGGCCATCGACCACTGGGACGTTCAGATCGCCGGGAAGGACGACCATACGCACGTCATCAAGAAGGACGGCACAAGACCAGAGGCGGTCTGGGCACCGTTCACCGTATCTGCAGAATACTCCGCCACGACACGCACTGACGCTAAGCCAGTCCAAGGAGTCTTCAAGGTACCAGAACGCGGTCCAAATGAAGGGCAAGTTATTCTGAAAATTGGATTGTGGTTCTGTCGAGACTCACAACTGTGTAGGGCTGCTATCAACTATTCGGCAAAAATCCATCGCCGCATCGTCTTCAAGCAAGTGGGACGGACTCTGCAAGAGCTCAGCTCCATGTCTCAAGTCTTCAACTGCCTCGCCGACATAACCACCGGTGCGCCTTTATTGTCGTTATTTGCTGTCGTAGCCGTGTACTTACTACCCTCAAGGCTTGCGGGCACTACACCATGCGGGCTGGGTTCACCGGGACATCAGCATCGGAAACCTTCTAGTGGTCGGGAATACCGGTATGATCACGGACGTGGAGTACGCGAAACGCATAGATGACGGGGTTAGTCACGGGATTAGAACGGTGCGAGTCTCAGTCTTCCAATCCGCGAAATATCCGCTGACACCTCTCTGTCCACAGGGCACCCCGTACTTTATGGCGGTGGAGGTCGAACATGGAAGGTACAAGTTTATTACTGAGGACAGCCTTCCAGCCTTGCCGCTTCAGGTGCACGTGGACGACGAGGAAGAGTCTGATCTACGAAGCGTCCGAGCCAACATGGAGGCCGCGAGCCTGAAACGGCGACGAGACGAGGAACAAGAGGCCTCGCTGTCTTCGGTCGAGACCATCAAGGAGTCCAGTCCGAGACGCGTCGGCTTTAGGCACAACCCGCTGCACGACATGGAGTCAGTTCTGTGGGTTTCGTACTGGATGGTCCTCTGCACCAAGCTTGCCCGCCCTGCGACCTGCCGCGAAGCCATATGGGAACAGTACATGTCGAAACACGCAGAGGTCGCGCGCAAGCTGTTCACGGAGCCCGAATCACGCAGCAGCGTCCTCGAAACGAACGACGTGCTACGGGGTGCCTTCTACGAGCTCGTCCCGGAGGTGGAAACCATTTGCATGAAGTTGGATCGATTCCGCCGGGACCTCTGCGCGCAGTATCGCCAGTGCGAGAAAAACCCAGACGCGATACGGCCCTTCGACCCCGAAAAGAAGCTGCACGAGGCAGTCGAACAAGTCTTCGACACCATCTCGAAGATGCTCAAGGACCCGAACTCAACCGAGCCCAACCCACAGGGAGTGAAGCGGATCGGCGACCTCGTCATCGGCGACGGCGTGTCGGAGCAGCGGGGAGCCATCGAGAAGGTGACGACTGAAATCCTCGATGACACCGTGCTCGAACTTCCAACAACCCGTATGGACGGCGTCGGGGAAGGTCCGACTGACGCGACTAACGCTGGTGACAACCATGTTTCCGACGACGCTGATGGCAGCGATGACGACGAGAGACCTGCCAAGCGTCATAAAGCGGCGCGCGATGATGATCCCTCGACCTTGAACTCCATACTGCCACCGGGCCCGCGCACCGTTGGCTAACGGCTAGAGTACCTGTCATCTTCGGCATTTCCTACCTCTCAATGTGCGTGCGTGACTGTCTATTTCTTTTGGATCTTCCATTTTATCCTGTACAAGATACACGAATGACATTAATTGTGCCCCTTCTGATCTACACGGTGCGATCGCGGCATCTACAAGATATTCGGCGCGAAGCCCAAACGTTGGTTGCCGAGATCCCAGACGCTGTAGTAGTGCTTGAGCAAGCTCCCGCCGATGATATTGAAGTTCTCGAAGGCGTTGATCAGCGTCTGGCACAGCGCGGGGTTGCTGCGGAACGGCCCGACGCTGAGCTCGCTGCTCGGGATCGTGATGGTGAACGGCTGCCCTTGCTGCGAGGTGAACGTGAAGGACATCTCTGCAGGCAGAGACGCGATCTCCGAGCAGGCGATGCCGTAGGTGCCAGGCTCCGCGCTGTTGGGCTTGATGTTGGGTGAGATCTGGGCGTACACGGCCTGCAGAAGTCGTGTGAATATCCGCGGATCGCATGAGAGAAGCGGAAATCATACCTCGGTGTCTGCTTGAGGAAGCACGATATTACTGGTGCCGCTGTCGAAGATGAAGGTTCGCGTCTTCTTCAGCGCCGAGGTGGACTGTCCGTTGACAGTGATCCCAGACGACCTGAGCTGCCAGGCTCCAGAATTCGGCGAGATAAGTGATCCGTATGTTATGCTGCCTGAGGTAGACATTATTCGTAAGTATGATAATCGGGCATAGATCAAGGAACGTACCTGTGAACTTCGTCGCGTCGATTCCTCCGAGAGTCATCTCCGCGTTGCCAGCAGACTGAGGTGTCAGATACAAGCTGAATAGCGAAGGAAGCCCCTGCGCCTCCAGCCCCGCAAAGAGCCCGGAAGCTACAGGTGCCATGCCCTGGATTCCGCTGAACGGGTCGGGCCCAAACGTCGGCGTCTGGTTCGTGATGAGGAACATGCTGACTTTGGGCACGGAGATCCCGCCGACGGAGACCGTGTCTGTGGCGGTCCGCAGCGTGAGCTGCCAGTTGTTGCCGATGACAGGGTCGACGCCGACGCCAGTGGCAAAGGTGATGGTGCTCGAGCGGCCGCCGTCGACGAACGTCGAACTCTTGGACGAGTCAAATTGGATCTGGTTGGCACATGGGGCGCCGCAGAGCGTGCCTACATGACGAGTCTCAGCACGACTCACGAAAGGAAATTGATTTTGCAGATCACGTACTCGCAAACTCGAGAGTCTCGCTACCGGTATCGAAGACGACAGTGATCGCTTGAGGCGGTGTGCCGACTGACAGGAAAAACATCTATGTTGGCGAAGTATCATCTCGGCAGGATGCACGACGCACTTCCGAGAGTACCAAACCATCTGTGAGGCCAAAATCAAACCAACATCCACTGCAATAGAGCTCCGAATACTCACTGAAGGTCGGTTCCATTGAAGTAATCAGCCAAAGGAACGCCTATTGGTGCGAGCGCACGTCGGGTGCGTGCAGAACCAGCCTGAACCCTGCGAGCTGTCAACGAGATCGTCTGTGGCGCGGCTCGAGGTGCAGGGGTTGCAATAGCTGATAATGCCAGTAGCAGGACAACCGATATCGCGCGCATCGTGACAATGAGTGGTTGAGACACGGTCCAACGCATGTCTCTGCAGGCTGTTGGGCCTCGGCCCTATATACCCCCAGGCGCGAGCGTCATATTCAGACGGATCCGATGCAGTGCGGGAATGTCGGCGCGCGGAACTGGAGAAGCGACTACTTCTCTGTTCACCACACAGTCCGGCGTGGGTGCTATAGCTGGGGACGCGTGGTGCTCTACTATTGCAAGGCTGCGTGTAAGCGTGAGGCGTAGCACGTTTTGGGAGAGTGGCGGACATACCCACATGCGTCAGAAGCGTGTGCGCTGACAGACACACCATCTGCGGGGACGCGATAGGAGTGGTCAAATGGACCTCGGTAGTCACGCGCATGCACAGACGTCTTCCGGGCTGACATATAGTTTATCGGTAGATCTTCTCACGGGCATGCCTGTGCAAGATGTCCCATCGTGGTTCGCGTATTTATGCCGAAGTGCAGGGCGAAGGCGACGCTCTCAGAATCCCACAGGTCCTTTTGTTCTGGGTTCTAATAGCAGGGTTGGATCAGCACGCAACGTAAGAAAGGCAGACCAGCACGCTCACACACTGCAGGTGTCTCGTCCGCGTCGTATATCGTAAGTGACCGCATGGATGTTGGCTGTGACTCGGAGATGGTTCGTCGCGGGCCATGCCGCTATCTAAACACTGCCCACTCGCAAGCCTCGAGCATGAGCATTCGATACCGGTCTGAGCACACACGGCTGTACCATCTCGACATGAAGGGAAGAAGCAGAAGCTTCGGACGCGCGCCCCGCCTGGCCAGGCGCCTGAATAAGCCTCGAAAAAATCGGCTCACACCAGCCGCAGAGGCAAGGAGTACGCTTGCTCTTCGATATCGTACACCGCTGCCCGACAGGTTTAAGGCTAGAGGAGCAGTTGTGCGCCAACTGCCGAGCTACCCACGACGATGGGGCGTAGTGACGGGGTATAGCGCACGCAATAGTCTGATAGCATCCGTAGATTGTTCTGGGAGAGTCACATAAATAAATCGTTGTCCGTTCAGCATAGAAATCCCACAAGCAACTAAGCAGTCCGACTCGGCCGCAGCCCAGCGTCACCTACTGAACGTTCGGCGCAAAGCCCAGACGCTTGTTGCCGAGGTCCCAAACGCTGTAGTAGTGTTTGAAGAGGCTTGCGCCGATGATGTTGTAGTCCTGGAAGGCGTTGATGAGGAGCTGGCACGTGCTGGGATCGCTGTTGAACGGCCCGACGCTGAACTCGCTGCTTGGGATGGTGAGCGTGAACGGTTTGCCTTCCTGCGAAGGGAACGTGAAGGAAATCTCTGCCGGGAGAGAGTGGACCTCAGAGCATGGAAGGCCGTAGGTGCCGTTCTCGTTGGCGAAGGGCTTGATCTTCGGGGAGATCGCTGCGTAGACAGCCTGTTCCAACAACCCGTCAGAATACCAGACGTTGAGATCAGTAGGCCACGCACCTCCGTGTCTGCCAGGGGAAGTACGATGTTGCTCGTACCACTGTCGAAGATGAAGGTACGCAGCTTCTTCAGTCCCGGCGCCGACTTCCCGTTCACGGTGATTCCAGTCGAGTTCAGCTGCCAGGACTCCGATCCGACCGGGTCGATGAGATTTCCGTATGTGAGTTCGCCTGCGCATTACGGAGTCTGTCAGCATTTGGAATAGAACAACGTTCGCGAGACGCACCCTTGTACTTGGTCTTGTCGATACCGCCAAGGGTAAGTTCCGCGTTGCCCACAGCCTTGGGCGTCAGGTAGAAGCTGAATAGCGATGGCAAACCCTGTGCCTCGAGACCGGCGAAGAGGTTTGAGGCAACCGGACCCAAACCCTGGATGCCACTGAAAGGGTCGGGAGAGAAGGCTGGCGTCTGGTCCGTGATGAGGTACATCGTGATGTTGGGGATGGTGACGCCGCCCACGGTGACCGTGTCCGTCGCGTTGTGCAGCGTGAGCTCGTAGTTGTCTCCCACCACGGGATCGACGCCAACTCCGGTGGCAAAGATGATGTGGAAGTTAGAGCCACCGTCGACGTAGGTAGAGCTCTTCGAAGGGTCAAACTGAGTTTGATTCGCGCACGGAGCGCCGCAAAGGGTGCCTGTTCGATGGGTGTCAGGAAATCAAGACAAAATTAAATTTGGCAGCGAGCGAGACGCACTCGCAAACTCGAGCGTCGCACTTCCGGTGTCGAATACAACGCTGATCGTCTGAGGCGGGGTGCCGACTAAGCCAGGGTCAGACCACGCATACGAAACATTTTTGCAGCGGTCATGCCGTTACCTGCGATGTCACCATACCACCTGTCGCACAAACTCAGCGCGTACCTAATCACCAGAGCGTGTTTACTCACTGGAGGTCAGTCCCATTGAAGTAGTCGGCAAGCGGAACGCCGATGGGAGCAAGGATGAGCGGATGGCTGCCCTTGCCACCGCTGCGGGAGGTCAAGGACACCGTCTGCGGAGTACCTCGACGCAGAGGAGTCGTCGGGCTGCCATTCGCCGCAATGGCGAGGAGCAAGGTAGCCAGCGTTGCGCACAACATGTCTGCAACTGAGTGAGTGCGGGAGGTAACCTGGAAGAGAACTCGTCCACGAACCGCAGTCTTTTATACAGCTGACTCTTGAGAGCGCCCCATCAACCGCGCGCTCGACGGGCTCCAAGTTGGCGACGCGTAGGCGAGGAGAAAGTCATCCCTGCTGATCCATGACCGGACGCAGGTTTTCCACGACATCCGAGCCCGTATGAGGCGGTTGCTACGCGGTCTGAGCCATAAACAAACAAGACTCCAGCAAGCGGTGAGTTCGGCACGCGCACGTTGACCTTGGGAGTTACATGCGCATTGAAATGGTGCCCATCAATCACGGCGCTGTCGTGGCGAGTCCCGAGCTGCTGCGTATGTTGTCCGTTGGTGAAATCCAGACGCCTTTGCTTTCTGTTTCACTAGCGGAAGTGGTTATAAATCGCGGTGCGCTCGGAATCTTGCTGTGAGGCAGTGAGGTGAGCATCATGGGTGCTGGTGGACTGATCCACGGTGCCCGTGCCCGTGTCTGTGATTCCGTTCTTGAGCTCAGAAGAGCGCGCGAGGTGATCGGCCCTGCATGATGCGTGAGCATTGCAGGAGCGGTAGGAGGTTCGAAATGTGCATTTTGCATGGCGATGGTACTCACAGGGCCTCTCATTTGCTGGCCACGAGCACAAGTTCCGGCTGCGTACAATCAATTTTGGCACAGAGCGGCACCCTAGCAAAGAGCAAGGAATCGCAGTAACTTGGATGTATAGAAGAGCTGAGCTCTCTCGGTGTAGTGCGTTATTACCTTGCTTGTCAAGGTCTCTCGGACTACCACAATTAATTTGAAATTCGACCCCCAACTCACCGGAGCTTGCCGAAACTCCGTCACGTAACGCGTAACGGAGCATAACGTCACAGCGCATCACAAATTGCAGCGAGCTGCAAGTAAGCGCATGAGCGCAGAAAAATACTGAGTAAAATACTGAGAACAATTAAGACTCGTGTTATACGCAATTACTCCGTGCAGCGGCAAAAGCGACCAAGACGATGCTAGGGTTATTGCAGGATACGCAAGTCACGCATCGTCACCGTGATCAGTCACGAAGTAACGCGCTGAGCGGAGCCGGGCCGCCGGAGGTGGCTTTACACCCTCGCCCAGGGTTGGCCGAAGGCAGGGAGAAGAGGAAGTTGAAAAACTAAAGAAAGAAAAGCTCACGCAAACTGTATGTAGGCTCCTTTAGAGCTTCCGCTCGACGCTCGCGAGGGACTGGCAATATTTGACTGGCATCGAGCACGCGGGCTTGGCGCGGGCCTCGGCGAGCGCCCTCCCGTACCGCTGCATCTTGGTCAAGTGTACTTGCGAGCGCAACTACACCCAACCATACAAGAACATGCTGATCACATATAGAGTGTCTCAAACGAACTTAGCATTCAATTATGCAGCATGAATGCTTCCAGTGGCGCTCTGTACGATTATTTCGTGTAGTATCTTGTTAAAATAAGCGAATATATCCACGACACCCTCTAGTTACGCTGTCTTACCTTTAGCGACCAGTTATAGGTACATTCAGATCATATTGACTGGTATAACAACACCGAGAGAGTGTGGAGTATCGCGCGGGGTAGAGAACAAAAATATCGAGCAGCCTTCACTAAGGTTAGGGTCAATCGTGAAGCCCGTTCACTCACTGAACCGCACTCTGGCGAATCTATCCACTGAGGGGCAGTGGAGGCTATGTGCTGCGTAGGCCGCCTGCCCAAGGCCTCAAACATGGGCTAAACCTACAATAAAATGAATAATATCATAGCCATTCCATCGAGCTCGTATCGGGCCCCGCCCTCTCCCTCCGGACAAGCAAGGTGGCTGCCGCCGAAGGGGGCGCTTCACGAGTAATGGAAGCAAGAACGCAAAGCATCGCGTGGGACACGAATGTGGCTGAGAATACTCCGCTTCAAAAATGCGCCTTGGCAAATCGGCTCCGATTCGGCCGTGACCGATTCACATCAATCTCCGCTTGAAGCCAGGATAATGACCGCGTCTCGCGAGCGTTGACCTCGTTCCATTCACCACCACTCAGTATCGCGTCCTATGGTATGTTTCCATCGTATCGTATCTTTCGACGATGCTGACTAGTATACAGTCTGCCCCTCGTCGGATCACGAAACGCCGTCGCTCAGCGTCGCCCACGCGGGGCTCGTCACCTGCGCCTGTACCCACGACATCCAGACGCGACGGCGACGAGAGCTCCTCTCTTCCACCTTCCTCTCCCCCTGCACCCTTCTCTGACACCGATGAAAGTCTTGATGAGCGTGACGCTGTGCCGGACGCCGACGAGATACCTGAAGAGGAAGAGGATGGAGAGGATCTGTTCGGTGAAAATCTCGCAGAGTGAGTTCCCGTTCGTCGTTTGCCCTTTCCACGCGACACATGCTTTGCACTGGTCATGAAACTGCTCTACTACTACTATGCACCAGTTTGACGCGTCGAGCTCCTGAGACTGACACACCCCATCTCCATTAGCGACTACGCTGTGAACGAAGCCCTTGACCGCTATTCCGACGCGGATATCGACGACAACGACGACTTCGCGGACATGACAGCCGCTCAGAGGAGAGCTGCAGAGGCGAAGATGGCTCGTCGTGACAAACTCGAGCGCCGCGGCGGGCGAGGGGCTCGGGCGTCGCGGCGGACGCGCTACCCTGGTTTCCTGGAATCGGACGACATGGAAGATGAGGATATGGGCGATGGCGGCATTCTTTCCCAGATGAAGCGTCGTACGCGAAGGCAATATGATGAGCGACGCGACATGGATGACCTCGAAGGGGTCGAAGACGTGCGTTCCATACCCTTTCCCTTGTACTTTGTTCTGACTTGCCGACGCGCAGGAAATCCCACTTGAACAACTGAGCGACATCAAGGCGAAGTCTATCGCAGAGTGGATTGCCAACGAACGCGTTCGCCGCTCGATTGTCAGGCATTTCAGGCAGTTCCTGATGACCTACGTCGACGACAATGGCGCGTCAGTCTACGGCCAACGCATTCGTAACCTCGGTGAAAGTACGTGCTTCACGCCTCGCTGTCACGCTCGCAGTACTGATCTGATTCGTTAGATAACTCGGAGTCGCTGGAAGTCTCCTATCTTCACCTCGCCATGTCAAAGCCGATCCTGGCCTACTTCCTCACCAACTCACCCTCCGCCATGCTGACTATCTTCGACGAAGTCGCTCTAAACGCCATCCTTGTCTACTACCCATCATACGAACGTATTCACTCCGAAGTCCACGTTCGCATCACCGACCTGCCGCTCAGCTCATCTCTCCGTGACCTCCGTCGCAACAACCTCAACAACCTCGTGCGCGTGTCTGGAGTTGTGACCCGGCGCACTGGAGTATTCCCTCAGCTGAAATACGTCAAGTTCGACTGCAGGAAATGTGGTGCAGTCCTCGGTCCATTCTACCAAGATGCGACCAAGGAAGTTAGGATCAGCTACTGCCCGAACTGCGAGAGCAAAGGTCCATTCACCGTGAATTCTGAGCAGGTACGCGCGCATATATTCGCTGTTAATACCTTGAAATAACCTGTGTCACAGACGATCTACCGGAATTACCAGAAGATGACTCTCCAAGAGTCTCCTGGCTCGGTGCCTCCAGGTCGCCTACCCAGACATCGTGAAGTTGTACTTCTCTGGGATCTGATTGATTCAGCCAAGCCCGGCGAAGAGATCGTATGTGCTTTCGGCTCTCAGTCTTGACGTCATTTAACCAACATCTGAAACAGGAGGTCACCGGTATATATCGCAATAACTTCGACGCGTCGTTGAATTCGAAGAACGGTTTCCCCGTGTTCTCCACCATCATCGAGGCGAACCACGTCAACAAGAAGGAGGACCAGTTCGCCGCATTCCGTCTCACTGAGGAAGACGAGAAGGAGATTCGCGCACTGGCTCGAGATGACCGCATTCGCAAACGCATCATCAAGTCCATTGCTCCCTCCATCTACGGACACGAAGATATCAAGACGGCTCTCGCACTTTCTCTCTTCAGTGGTGTGCCCAAGGACATCAACCGAAAGCACCGCATTCGTGGCGATATCAACGTCCTTCTTCTCGGCGATCCTGGTACTGCCAAATCGCAGTTCCTCAAGTACGTCGAGAAGACCGCTCACCGCTCCGTCTTCGCGACTGGCCAGGGCGCCTCCGCTGTCGGTCTCACCGCAAGTGTGCGTCGGGATCCCGTGACGCGCGAGTGGACGCTGGAGGGAGGTGCGCTCGTCCTCGCGGACAAGGGCACCTGCCTGATCGACGAGTTCGATAAGATGAACGACGCGGACCGGACGTCCATCCACGAGGCCATGGAGCAGCAGTCTATCTCAATCTCGAAGGCCGGCATCGTCACGACGCTGCAGGCGCGCTGCGCCATCATTGCTGCGGCCAACCCCATCCGCGGCCGCTACAACCCGACAATCCCCTTCCAGCAGAACGTCGAGCTCACTGAGCCGATTCTATCGCGTTTCGACGTGCTCTGTGTCGTCAAGGACGCGGTCGACCCCGTGCAGGACGAGCTGCTTGCGCGCTTCGTCGTCGGAAGCCATCTGCGGAGTCACCCCAAGTTCGATCCTGAGAAGGACGAGATGGAGGTCGGGACCACGCTGGACGCGGATGTGAGTCTTTTCTACGTCATCTGAGCCACGTTCGGGGCTGATGAATGCTTGCAGCTCATTCCTCAAGACACTCTTCGTAAATACATCATGTATGCGCGCGAGAAAGTCAAGCCCAAGCTGTACGACATGGACCAGGAGAAGCTGTCGCGTCTCTTCGCGGACCTGCGCCGCGAGTCGCTCGCGACGGGCTCATACCCGATCACCGTCCGCCACCTCGAGAGCATGATCCGCATGGCAGAGGCGAGCGCGAAGATGGCGCTGCGCGAGTATGTCCGCGCGGACGACATCGACCTCGCGATCTCGGTCGCGGTCGGCAGCTTCGTGAGCGCGCAGAAGATGTCGATCAAGAAGACGCTGGAGCGGGTACGTCTGTGCGTTCGTGCGCTGGGCTGGAGCGCTGACAGAGTCACGCGCAGGGCTTCCGCAAGTACCTCACCCAGGCTCGCGACCACGAGGAGCTGCTCTCGTTCCTCTTGGGCCAGGTGGTCAAGGAGAAGGTCCGCCTGTTCCAGGTCCAGCGTCACCAGCAGCCGGATTCTGTTACAGTCAAGGTCTCCGAGCTCGACGAGAGGGTACGTGGGCGTACAGTGATCTGCGGGGCTTTATTAATCGCTATGATCGCAGGCCAAGGAGCACGACATTTACGACACCGCGCCGTTCCTGCGCTCCAAGCTGTTCACCACGAACGGCTACAGGCTCAAGGACGACGGCATCATCGAGAAGACGTTCCGTCGGGGAGACGAGTAGAAAACTCATTCCGTTTCGGGCTATGAAGGGTCGGCATCTGTAAGACTAGTCTTGTATCGTGTGCTCTGTAGGATTGTTACTCGCCGCTTTGCTGAATCGCATTTTTTATTCGCCCCAAAATACTCCCGAGACCTCGCAGGGTCTGCAGCACACGGACGCTCCCTCAAGCTACACCCCGTGCCTCAGGGGCGCCCCTGCGGTGACTGCTTCGCATCCAGATCTTACGGCTGCAGCGTCTGCAGCGGCGCTGGGCGTCGAGACCTGGGTGCGTCCGCGCCGAGAGGACAATGGGCTGCGGCGAACGCCAGGTCCCAGGCTGCTCGTAGCAGCGTGTCGTGGCGGCGGATGCTGTCTCGGAAGCGTGTTTCCTCCCAGGGCACCCACGCAGGCGTGCACATGCGCGGTCTTATGCGCTGCTCGAGGCTGCGCCCGTCAGTTCCTGGGGTGCGGCCCGCGGCGGAGTCTGATGAAGGAGAGACGTCTTCTCAGGGTGGGTGTAGATGGCAGGGATAGCCTGGAAAGACGCGGTCACCTTGGCGATGGGCTCTTTGTCTGCGGGCAGGCGTGAGGCTCTAGCTCGTCTACTTGCCCCACGGGCAGACGAGGGCGATGACTAGGATACTTTGCTGCGGGGAGATTGCCTGAATATTGTGTAGGCAACCTCTCAAATTGATTACCTCTCCCTGAACGCTGTCATGAAAAGCGTAGCAGCAGAAGGTTGCTCATGAAGCACCGAGAAAATGAGCGATAATTACGCGTATATTAGTGAGGGGCGCATCATTTCCAAAAGAGGGAACAGGGCGGGGAGCCAAACAAAGCCACAATTTGCCCTTGGTCACTCTGCAATTTGTCTCATTCGCGTCGTTTCACGCATCGTCGAGCTCTCCTCGCTCGCACCCTCCCCTACTTCACGAAATCTCGCTTTCATTCGCCGCCTTGCTCGCCCTTGTCCCGAGAATGATGCCGGTGGTTTGCAGGCGCTTAGTCGCCCGCTGCGTCGGTCATCGCCCTCGCCTTGTTTCTCGCTGACCGCCAGCTCTATCGCTGGAGGCGATGCAAGGAATGACCCTTACCACGACGTCTATCGTGACTCTGAAGCCCTGCTAGCCTAATAACGACCTGGACGCGGCGGTGCAAACACGTAGCTGGGTGTGGACCCACAAAGCCATCGCAGTGCACAACAGTTGGCGGGCGGTGAAATACAACCAACCCGACCGTCCTCGTCCTGGTTTCCCACCATCTCGCGCACAACCCGACGACAGCGAGGCCTTTCCGAGGCTGTCAGCACCGAGAACAACGACCGCGACGTCGGGTGTGCATTTCCCGTAGGCGCCGTAGTTCAATATGCCTCCGCCAATCGACACTCCTTCCTCCAACGCCGACGAGCTCCCAGAACACGTCGACGACGAGCATCCAGTCGATCCCGACACGGGAAAGAAGATCACCAGACCGCGCAACGCGTGGATCCTCTTTCGCAACGAGATGCTGGATCGCGTTCCACGACTGCCAGACGGCTCCCGCCAGCCCATGGCTGATGCGTCGAAGATCATATCCGCGTGGTGGAAGAAAGCGACTCCAGAAGTGAAGTATCGCTATGAGCTGGAGGCAGAGAAGGAGAAGGAGGAGCATAAACGCAAGTACCCCAACTATCGTTTCCAGCCCAAGTCGAAGATGCAGAAGGCGAAGGAGAAGGCGGCGAAGAGGGAGGCGGCGAAGAAAGCGCAACAGCAGACGAAGAAGACGAAGACACGCGCACCGACACCACCGCAGGTATACGCGTCGGCGCACGCCACGTCCTACCTTGCTGCTGCGCTCGCGAACCAGGCGAGTCTGTCCACTGCGTCTACGAGCCTCATGTCCACGTACGGGCGCGAGGGTCCATCTCCCCCACTTTCCTTGGCGTCAACGCCGACCACCACTCCCAGTCCGTTCCCGTCATCAGACTTCGAGCAAGGCTCCTCGACCTCGACGTCCGCCACCTCTGCGCAAGCCATGCCGTCGCCCTCAGACGCGCTCGGTCTTGGGCTGCCATCTCCGCTCAGCTTCGATGGGCAGGAGGAGGCGAATGCACGTGTACCTCAGCGTCCGCCGACCCGGTTACCTCCACGAAAGAAGGTGTCCAAGATCAAGACTGAGATATTTTCGAGGGTCGCCTCGTCCTCCAACGATGCGACGCGTGCTCTGACACCCGCCACTGGTACCTCGTCGGCGCTCTCTCCGCTGCCATGGCCCCTGCCCAGCGGTAACGCGCAGCACGCAACGCCACAGTCCTGCGAACCTTCTCCATCAAGTGCACTCGTCCCTCCGTGTACTCCGTCGCCTGAACAGTGGAGTGGTGCCAGCACCTTCGCCCATGTCCCCGCGGCGCCGGATAACCTTACTGGCGACTTGGTCCGTGTCGAGCTTTCTTTCTTTACGTCTTGATATTAAAGCAGGACTCGTACAGAACTTGACAATGCCAGATGAATACAGCGATGAGTTCTTCGGCAACCTTCACTTCGGCCTCTCTGCGCTCCCGGAGAACGAGGGCATGTTCTCGATGTCGATGGATGCATTTGCTGGTCATCAGTTGCCGGACCAATTCGATGTCTCGCTCGACCCCACCATGCCCACAGTCACGCCTGAGCTTACCCAGTCGTTCAGTGACTTTCTCAATACGTTCGACTTCCGACACCAACCCGATGACTCCCTACAAGACGTTCCACCCCCATCCATGGATCCCATCTCCGCTCCCGAGCCCGATCCTAGTTCTGACATGTGGCAGATGTGGACGAATGCCGAACACACAGTGGGCGACGCGCCGTCGTCGTCGGCTATGCTCACTACCGACCAAGAGTTTCAGTACGACCGGATGGGCCTGGAGCCACCTGCCCAGGAACCTACACCGCCCGCGGAGTACCTCCATCCCATCCCGGAAGCGAACGAAGACGCGATGCAAGTCCAAGATGCGCCTCAGCACCAGGCAGAAGGCGCTTCCCATCTCGCTATCCCGTCTCATTACCCCGCTCATCTCGCTTCGGACCCCGATTTTGTCGAGGTCTACCAGCAGTATGTGGCGAAGGTACAGCAGAGGCGCGTACAAGCCGGTCCGCATGTCGAGCAACAGTACCATCACGCTCCTTATACGCCACAAGAACAGCAGCAACAGCTTCCTCACGACGAGGTCCAGTACCATCCGCACGCGTACGCCCACGAGTCGCGGAATCCATCGTACTCAGGACCGATCTCGCCACCATCGAGCGTCGCGGAAGACGTGCACTCTACGGCCTGCTACGTGCCTCCATCTGGTGCCGCTACGACCATTGGTATACGTCGCGTCGGAGGTACATGGAGGCCGCCAGCAGGTCCACCTCCGTCAGAGGAAGCAGGCTCACGCGTTCCGTCCTGGGGGAGCGTGGTGTCTATATAGACGCGCATCAAAACATCATGACTTTTCACGACCCACTGCATAATGCTTGCTCAGAACAACATGTACAAATCTCTCTCATCTATGGTGAGTCTTGGCCTCGAGTAGTCTGGCGAAGCGAGCTAATATTCCTCAGTTTATCATTATTTTCTCAGCATGCATTAACAGCTCACATCAAGTACATTGCTGTATCGTCCAACAAGAATCGCCGCCTAATGTCTTCCACCATGGTCTCTCACCTCCGGCAACCCCCCTTCGCTATCTCCAAAATGTGCCCGACCTGCTCTATCTATCTGCTCTTCCATCGTCTACATCCTGCTATGCCTGCCATTTCTCCGTCGCTTTCTACGCATATCTTACATCATTTTCGCACCTGCGCAAGCCGTAGATGTCTCAACATTTATACACTCATCACTTCCTGCTTCCGCACTCCAACACTCACTCGCATTAATTCTGTACCCCTGGACCTCTCCCTGGAGCCTCTCCCTTCTGGCCTGGCGCATTCGCTGTCATCGTCGTCGTATCGCCTTACCTGTCGCTCTGGACTCTTGCCATTTACAATGTATATATTAGTGGAACCAGCAATCTCAATCTCAAGTCTCTTGCCCGACCTCCTCTCGTTGGCTCATCGGCTTTGCGCGCGCTTCAGGTACGTGCGCTTCTAGGCTTGGGCGCTGGCGCTGACCCTGGGACAACGGGTTTTGAGAAACCCATTGTCCCCCGTCCATTGTCTACCTAACGCTCTCTGGTGAAGAGAAGCACCGCTGCAGGTGAGTGCGTCCACGCTGTCGCTCTGCGACGACAGATGATGACTTCCACGACGTACAAGGATGTATGAGATGAACGTATCACCGCCTACTGGCCTCGCGCTCGAGGGAAACAGGTCAGCAGCCTGCCTACCAGAGCTGCCAGAGCCTCGAAGGAGCATCTCCGTGATGCACATCTCCTTGCTCGAGGACTGTCCGCGCGGAACCACATACGTAAGGCCTTCCGCCGGCACCACCGACGGGCCCTGGCTCTGCGAAGGACGCGGAACAGAACCCGCCGTTGGTCTCGGTTGGAAGGGTGTCTCGGATGCGCCAGCGCGATCGCATCCTGCACCCTGAGATGGCATCGTGTGCATCTCGGGGATCCGCGTCTTCGTGCTGGAGGGCCCGCCGCGCGCGGCGCTGCGCCCGGACGCGGCGCACGACTGGAGGAGTGGCGGCGAGAGAGGCTGCTCGCGCTTTTCTGCAGCCGCGTAGCCCTTATATACAGGCACTGAGCAGCGTCGGACGCTTGCATCAACCATTGTTCGTCTCAGCTCTGCCCTGTGCCGCGCGGACAATGGCGTCTCGCGTAGACACCGGAGGCGGGTGATGCCCAGGGCTGTCTGCACAGCCGGCACGTCTCCACCGCGCCAGTAGCCATTGTGCCGTCCGAGTGCCGGAGTGCGGCCATTGAATGTGCGCCTCTGAGCTAGCTAAGTTAGTGCAGTTTCACGGTTGTGCTAGAGAAAGTGTGCGGAGGTGGCTCTCCATCCAAGCGACCTATAGTGAGAACAATATAGTAACTTCTGCGGGAAGACTGTGGCCTCGGTCATCGGTGCTCACGCGGACAGAGTCCATGTGCACTCGCTCTACGCGCAGTGATCTGGTTGGTGGACACTCGACACAGCAAGTTCGCTACCGCGAGCTGGCAAGCCGGAGTTAGCTTACAAGGTCCTGCATGTAGCAGAGCGATTGTGTGCCGCGTCCAAGACGCATACAACGGCCGCCTCACCTGCGTGACGCAGTAGTGTGAACGTGTGCACTGTCTGCACCATGCCAATGCGTCCTTGCGAGTAGCGACACTTCCGGTCCCTGGATTTCACCCTAGCCCTAGAGCTAAATTTCAAGTTTCACTAGCGATAGCTTGAAGAACCGTGAACGAGCTTGCAAGGCTTGAAAGCAAGTTGATAAAACGCTCAACATCGGATTGAAGGCAAGTAGGGGGTAGCATTGCTGACCACATCATGCTATATTGCATGCGAAATGGTTTCAAGGGTCGGTGGCGTAGCTGGTTATCGCATCTGTCTAACACACAGAAGGTCCTCAGTTCGATCCTGGGCCGACTCATTTTTACATTCTGTCTTTTTATGAGAGAACACATAATAATAGAGGTGTGGTCGAGACTCGATTTTGCTTCTATCGTTGTTGTGTGATTGAGTCATTGTTTTTCTCCAGTAATTTTGGCCCGTTGGACGGTTGGTCAAAAGCTCGAGTCCCTCAGAACTCGGAGTGGACTTCCTTCCCTTCGACTTCTGATCGCAGGCAAATATTGTATATGCGTAGAAATATGTCGCGCACCCCCGATGTCGAAGCATACGCTTCTACAAATTCTGAATCCATCCGACATCACTGGTGTTGCCGTTTGCTGGCAGCCACTGCCCGGGCGCTTACTATCCGCTGACGGCCCAAAAATGGGCAAGGAGGTTCGTCTGAACGCACTCACCTCGTTTTCCGTTTCAGCGACCTGAGAGGCTCCGCCACCTCGGTAAGACATCAGTTTGCAAAGAAAAGATTGATTCCTATGTAGCGCACCCGAGTCTCCATACTTCTCCCGAACAATGAAAGAGGTCACGCTGTAGTAGCCAGACTGAAGTAGCCCTGCCAGTGCCAGTGGCGCGCGTGGCCGTGGAACAAGCGGAGCCAGTTATAAAAGGTCGAATATGGTAGAATTTACCAAGAACTTACTTGGTACTAGCCACCATACACCGTACGAATTCTCTCCTCCAGCAAGAAAACCGTCTTGCTAACCGCGTACCTCAACTGCCCGTCACAACAAGTACAGCGGTCTAACATGATTCTAGATGTGGGCGAATCGGTTTCCCAAGTCAAGCCACCTTTCTTCCTCGATCGCCTACTCCCGCGCTTGCGTGAAGGACTTAATGCGGACGCGATTTTGAACACCCTATCAGACCCTCTCCCCGGCGATACGACTGCCGCCATCGTCAACGACCGCTGGTCTGCCTTGCGCCAAGATCCAGCAGACGACTCGCGATGGGAGCCTACAGTCTTCGAGCAACTCGATCTGGTTACGGACGCCATTCATCGTGCAACCGGTCTCCCGGACGATCAGCGCACCGTCGTCTTTCGGAGCAGCGGCTCTCACGCCCCCTCCTGCTCCGAGCGTGACAACAGCTCTGAGCCCGACGGCTTCGCAGCAGAGCGAGGGATCCCCCATGCAGATCTCCGTTGGCACAACATCGCGACCGCAGGAGAATACAAGAAGAAGATGACGATGGCCGACATTGACGATGTGAGTGCGCCTCCGAACCTCGATGAGCATCTCTCATGAATGCCTCATAGAACCGCAAAAAGCTCATGTGGTCCCTGAGCCACATGATGCGCGATGACGTCCGACGCCGATTCGCATTTGGATACACGATAGAGAACACAACGATGCGGCTCTGGTTTTGCAACCGATCCGAGTTCATCGTGTCTCTTCCTTTCGATTTCATGAAGGTGTGTTCGCTGGAAACTTCATATCTCCACGTGTAGCGTATTGATTCTCCTCAGGAACGATACATACTGGTCCATTTTATCCTGAGTGTCATGTACGCCGACCCCGCTGACCTTGGGTGGGATCCGACTATAGTACGCCACCGTTGCGCGTACACGGGCACATTCTACTACGACATCACTGTCCACCCGGAGGGGAAGGCGACCGAGGTCTACAGAACGAAGCAAGTGTTGGCCAACATCGGCGCGGAAGCTCCGCTGGGGCGCGGAACCCGCGTATGGAGGGCCGTCAAACTAGTGGACGGCCGGGAATCTGACATCGTCGTTGCAATCAAGGATTCGTGGATCGATAGCGACCGCAAACGAGAGGGTGACATCGACCAGATGATCAAGGCTTCCGCACCCGCAGGCTCGGTTCACGCGAAGCTTTTCAAGAAATACATGCTGCGCATCGAGTGCTACGGCGACGTTATCGTCAACAATGTCAAGGACGAGACCGACGCTCTTCATCGTCGCGGCGTCCCCATCCCAGCTGAGGATGGCAGGCTGACACTGTCAATCCACTCCCCGCGTGTGAAGCTGCTCAGCGTCAGGCCAGTGGTCAACGCCGTCCCAAACCTTTCGAATCAGCGGACCCTCGAAGAGCAAGAACAGGAACAGCCTATTCTCTGCTATTCAGCCAAGACGCACCATCGTACGGTCTTCCGAGACGTAGGCAAACCTCTCCACAACGAGAAGTCACTCCAGATCGCGTTTCGGGCTCTTCGGAACCTTGTCTATCGTGAGTCCAGATCACATATTCTCGTTTCTGATGTTATGACTTCTGATTTATTATGAACAGTGCTGAAGTCGCTGCATGCTTGCGGATGGGTCCACTGCGACATCAGCTCCGGTAACATTCTCCTCGTCAACGGCGAACTGAAGTTAGGCGACTTTGAATACGCGAAGCACGAGGGCGATCAAACAGGCCACGGCGTCCGTACGGTACGTAGTACTATTGTCTACGAAAGCCGTACAAGTGCCCGCTGACTCTTTCGGAAGGGCACTCCATATTTCATGTCCACAGAAGTGGACGGGCGCAAGTATCACTATCTTCATCATAAACGCGTCGTAGAACCCACGAAGAAGTCCAGGGCAGACAGACTAGCGCTGATGGACCCCCACCCGGCTCCCAAGCCCGCCGAAAGCACCGCTGCTCTGAAGGCCCCGGCACTAGTTGCGACCCCGCGGATGAGCGCCACGCTCAGCTTCATATACAACCCGCTACACGATCTCGAGTCCGTCTGGTGGCTTTCTCTCTGGGCCCTGGTCGCGCGGCGATACGTGCAGCAACCCGACGACGACCCTGAGCAGTTTTTCCTTGCCTGCAGGAACCAATCGACGTTCACGTCGCTCGTCTTCTACAGCCGTGGAAACAGGTTCGAGTGCATGCGGATCCACGGGACGTTCCAGGACCACGTCAACACGCTAGCGCTCCCTGCGGTCAAGGCGGCGGCGGCGCACCTCGAGTTCATCCGGGCGACGTTGACGGAGTACTTCACCAAGGCCGAACAGGCCGTGGAGAACATCAAGTTCGCGACTGTGGCGGCCCAGCGAGACGCGGGCGGCGCGAGCTTGTATGACAGGATGTTCGACGCCCTCGACGATATCACCAAACTGATGGAGGCCGACAAGCGCGAGGTCAAGGTGCTCGACAACTCCTTCACTTTCGCCAAACGCAATAGAGACGAGCTGGAAGCTGGCACAGATCGCAACGCGTTATCTGCCGTCGACCTCACGGGGATAACGCAGCCTATCGGTGGGCTCAGCGCACCTCAAGATGACCTGAACGACCGTCCGAAGAAGTCTCGAAAGATGGCAAACATGCCATCCACCCCAGGTGCCGGCCCCAGCGGCAGCAATGGTTAGCGAGCTTCTCGTGCCTGCTAATCTCTCTATCGTGTACCACAAATGTTGTTAGCCTTGTCGGACTGATGAACTTCAATGTAATACATTTCACTCACTCATCATCGTATAGTACTTCGCACCAAAGCTAAGGTGGAGTATGCAGCCCGCTTTTATTTTGTCAAGTAACTATAGTACATCTATATGCTCTCCTTTTTGTCTGTGATCTACTGACGCAATATCAAACTCGCCACTTGAAGCTTGACTTGTGATCGCCACACACATCCCGGCGCTTGTAGGCGGACGATCGCATGCCCTAATCAAGACATGGAAGTTTGTCCTAGTCCCTCACGTCCTCCTCACACAATTTCTGATTTGCCCGGCCTCTCGCTCGGCAGGGCCAGCGAAAGCCATTGCTTTGGTGAGAGCAATGTTCTTCACCTGTCTTCAACTCTCTAAGCTGAAGGTTGAAACCGAAGGCTCCTCCCAGAACTAGGGACACGGATGACGGACCACCTGTAGCTTCCGTGACCGCACATCTAGAAACAGACTGTGCGACATCTATCAAGTCGCTTGCGATGGATGAGAACGCTCTCTACGCACGACCATGCATAGTACGAACTCTCAGCTGCTCCTGCGCGGAACCCCTCTCGCTGACTGCCCCACTTCTCGTCGTCCTTCCTATGCTCAGCGCTCTGCCCCTGGCGCGTTCAATCTAGACCAGCAACGCCCGGACGCTGTTTTTGATCTAGGGGAATCGGTCGCGCAGGTCAAACCACCCTACTTCGTCGATCATCTACTTCCCAAGCTGCGGTTTGGACTCAGCGTGAAGGCAATCTTGGATACGCTGACCCATCCTTTCCCCGGCGAAACTTCTGCAGCAATTAATGATGACCGCTGGTCGGCCTTCCGACTGGATCCTGCTCATGACGCCAGATGGGAGCCCATAGTCTTCCGGCAACTGGACGAAATCACGGAGGTCATCCATCGCGCGACTGGACTGCCGGACGATGTACGGACCGTCATCTTTCGTAGCAGTTGCGCTCATACCCTGTCTACCTCCGAAAGGGACAACTCGTCCAGGCCCAACGGGTTCGCCTCGCAGAGGGATGTTTCACTCAAGGATACCCACTGGCACCATATCGCAGTCGCGGGAGAATACAAGAAAAGATCCGAGGATGCATCTGACGTTCGTACCTGCATACTTGTCACCTGCACAGAGTCCTTATTTATTTGCCGCAGAATCGCCTGAAGCTAATTTGGTCACTTAGTCGCACAATGCGCGACGATGTTCGGCGACGGTTCGCATTCGGGTACACGATCGAGGACAGGATGATGCGTCTCTGGTTCTGTAACCGGTCTGAGGTCATCGTATCCCTTCCCTTCGATTTCATAAGGGTGAGTTCGGTGGGATGAACTGTGTACAGTATACTGAATTCTTGCAACAGGAACGCTTCATGTTCGTGCACTTCATCCTGAGTATCACTTACGCGGAGGAAGCGGACCTCGGCTGGGACCCTACCATCGTCCGCCACCACAACCCATACACGAAGACGTTCTTCTACGACATTACAGTCCATCCCCACAACAAGCCTCCCGTCACGTACCGAACGAAGCAGGTGCTGGCAAATGTCGGAGCGGAGGCGCCTCTGGGCCGTGGCACTCGCGTGTGGAGAGCGAGAAGACTGGAGAACGGACAGGAGGTGGGGCAACCAGTCGCGGTGAAGGACGGCTGGGTGGACAGCGACCGAGATCGAGAGGGACACGTCCACGAACAGATCCGCGCCTCCGCTCCAGAGGGCTCGGAGGCCGCAAAGCACTTCGACGAGTACCTCTTGCACGTCGAGTGCTACGGCGACGTCCTCATCGATGGCGTCAAGGACCAAACGGACGCCCTCCATCGCCGCGGCGCTGCCCTTTCGACCGAGTATGGTAGGCTGTCGCTGCTCATACCGCGTCGCGAAGGATCCGGGTCCAAGGAGGAAAGCGAACGTATCCTGTGCTGTCCGGCCAAGACGCACCATCGCACGGTCTTCAAGGAGGTAGGAACGCCTCTGCACAATGAGAAGTCGCTGTCCGTGGTGTTCAAGGCATTGCGCAACCTGGTATACGGTGAGCCCAGTCGTTACACCCCGCCAGTCTCTTCTCAGCTGCTTGTTAGTACTCCAATCGCTCCATACGTGCCGCTGGGTCCATCGCGATATCAGCTCGGGAAATATCCTGCTCGTCAACGGCAGACTCAAGCTTACCGACGTAGAATATGCCAAGCACGAAGACAACGAGACGGTTCACGGCGTTCGTACAGTGCGTCTACTCCTGTCTCTCCTCGAAGCTCCTTCCTGAATCGACATCGAAAGGGGACGCCAAATTTCATGTCCACTGAGGTGGACAGTCAAACATATCATCACATCCCTAGCGGCCCGTCAAATGACACAGCCAAAGCCAGTGACCCCGTCCAGGCCGCTCAGATGGACAGGTTTGCGGTGATGAGAAGGTCGGCCACGGATTCCGACGAGTCCAACACGGAGTCCATAGGCGAGCTGCCCGTCCTGAGCCCCGCAAGCACGAGGCGCCAGAAGCCGGTAGTCTCCTTCACCTACAACCCGCTCCACGATCTCGAGTCCGTCTGGTGGCTGGCCCTCTGGACCCTGATCGCGCGCAATTATCTTCGGACGAACGAGGACAAAGACCAGGCGGCCTTCGCAGCACGCATGGCGGACCAGGCCACCCTCTCCAAGCACCTGTTCTACAAGCCGACGAACAGACTCCAGGTTATGACCGCCAACCGGTTCTTCACCAACTATGTCAATGCCCTGAGGCTCTTACTCAAAGTTAAATGGGCCGCTGTCAAACTGGACGCCTGCCGGGATGTACTGAAGACTGCTTTCGCGAGCGCAGATGCGAAGATCAGCGACATCGCGTTTGCGACCGTGGTCCCCAGGGCTCTGTACGACCAGATGTTCGATACCTTCGATCTGGTCCATCGCGGCATGAAGAAGTACAACGGCGAAGTCTACATTGCCCGCAACGTCTTCGCTCTCGGCAAGCGCGACAGGAACGAACTCGAGGCGGGGAACGATCGAAATGCGCTGTCCGCCATCGAACTAGCCCTTCCGGCATCGCCTCCTGCCAGTCCCAGCACATCCGAGGGCGAAGAGCGTCCCAGGAAGCTGAGGAAGTTGAATGAGACCTCCGCCCCAGGTGCTGGCCCTAATGGCAGCAATGCCTAGTCGTTCGTTGGTCTATCTGTTGTACCTTAGTACGGGTCAGGTGTCGCTCGAGTTGGACCCATCAGCATAACGCATTTCCCCCCTCTGCTCGCCATCGGCTGCGCTGCTCGACAGCACCGTCCGAGTGCATCGCACCGGAGACAAGGTGGAGTATAAATGCTTTTGTTATTTCCTAAGAGTACATTCCGGCCGCGCTACAATCAATACAAGTCCGAGATCCACACTAGGCTGTGGTATGTGAATGTAATGTAACGATTACGAGGGGGAGAGAGGATCCATCGCCGGCGCGCGCGGTGCACCTCACAGCTGCGGGCCAGCCGCGCGGACCGCCTCGTCGACGTCGCGCTCGTAGAGGGCAAAGGCCTTCATGAACATGCCGCCGAGCTTGCGGACCTCGCGCTCGAAGGCCTCGGTGTCCTTCCACGCGAGGCGCGGGTTGAGGAGCTCGCGGGGGACGCCCTCGATCGACGTGGGGATCTGGAGGCCGAAGGTGCCGAAGGTCTCGTACTCGGCCTTGGCGAGCTCGCCCGAGTGCACGGCGTCGACGATGCGGCGCGTGTACTTGAGCGGGCAGCGCGAGCCCGTGCCGAACTTGCCGCCCGTCCAGCCGGTGTTGATCAGCCAGCAGTCGACGTTGTGCTTCGACATGCGCTCCGCGAGCATCTCCGCGTACCGGCCCGGGTGCAGGACGATGAAGGGCGCCGAGTAGCATGTCGAGAACGTCGGGATCGGCTCGAGCACGCCGTCCTCCGTGCCGGGCGTCTTCGAGGTGTAGCCCGCCAGGAAGTGGTACTGAGCCTGCTCAGGGGTGAGCTTCGCGACAGGGGGAAGGACACCGAAGGCGTCGCAGGTGAGCATGATGATGTTGCTGGGCTGCTGGTCGACCACGCAAGGGATCTTCGCGTTCGGGATGTACTCGATCGGGTACGCGCAGCGGGTGTTCTCCGTGATGGAGACGTCGTCGTAGTCGGACACGCGAGTCACCGGGTTGTAGACGACATTCTCGAGGATGGAACCGAAGCGGATGGCGTTGAAGATCTCGGGCTCCTTCTCGGCGGACAGGTTGATGGTCTTGGCGTAGCAGCCACCCTCGATGTTGAAGACGCCAGTGTCCGACCAGACATGCTCGTCGTCGCCGATGAGCAAGCGGCGGGGGTCCGCAGAAAGAGTGGTCTTGCCGGTACCGGAGAGACCGAAGAACAGGGTGACATCACCGTTGTCCATTCCGACGTTCGCGGACGAGTGGAGGGAGAGCTGGCCGAACTTGACAGGTTGCAGGTAGTGCTGGAGGCGCGTGTCAGAGCGCGTAAACAGCATACGTTCACACTACTCACCATGACGGAGAAGACACCCTTCTTCATCTCACCAGCGTACTCGGTGCCGAGGATGACCATCTCCATGCGCTTGAAGTTGATCTCCACGGAGGTCGTTGAGGACATGCCCTTGGTGAAGCGGTTCGCCGGGAACTGGCCGGCGTTGTAGATTGTGAAGTCAGGCTCGCCAAAGTTCGCGAGCTCTTCCTCGGTCGGGCGAATCAGCATGTTGTTCTATGTCAAACGTCAGATATAGCAAACTTCTGATAGGCTTTACGACTGACCATGAATAGCGCGTGGTAGGCGCGGGCGCAAATAACCCGGACCTTGATGCGGTACTTGGGATCCCACTGGAAGGCTACCGTCAGCAATTCTGTTCTGCAAGAGGACGAGCAAAGAGTGCAGAGGCTGAAGAGGGCGTAGTGCTCTCCATTGGTAACAGCGGAAAATGCAATGTGTCGGCGAAGTGGACATCTGGATATCCGCTTCGCCACCTTGCGGTCATGAAGTGGGAGGTGTATGTGGCGCTCAAAGAGCATGGATAGCCATTTGAGCGCCACGAACAACATCGCGCGGGGACGCGCTTGGGGAAGGTGGAAACGCGTGCGGAGGGGATGTAGGCCGTCCTTGGCGGGCACGATGACGTATAGGGACACTCACTCCTGCATAGCCGTCGAAGACATACACGTTGTCGCGAGTGTTCAGGTAGTCGATGGCACGTTCGCGGTTGATCTCAAAGGTGTCTGGGAGATTGTCAGGGTCGCGGTCAAGCGCATACAGTCGCTGGAGAACGCACGCTCATCCAGCTTGATGTTCACCGATCCCCACCAGATGTCGTCCTTGGAGGTCTCCTCGTAGACGATACGCTTGTCCTTGGGGCTGCGTCCGGTCTTCTTGCCGGAAAAGTTGATCAGCGCACCGGTGGAGGAGATGATCGCGCCTTCGTTTCGGATGGCGTCCTCGTAGAGCAGCGCGACAGGGGCATTGCGCTTGATCTGGATGCGCTCCATGTCGAAGCCAGCCTGCGAGAAGTACTCGAGCTCACGGCCGACCACTGTGCCGCACATCGTGAGCAGATCTGCGGGAGAATGTAGAAAACAGGCGGGCACGTACAGCTGTTTGTCTCGGCATCGAAGGACTGGGCATAGTTCTTGTGGAGGATGTGAGGGGTCACGTAGGGGGTGCTTCCGTGCTGGTAGACCATGGTGCTCGGTGGTGGTGGTTTAGAGAGCTTGGAGGGCGATGTCGCCTGGGTTATATAGCCGTCAGTCGCATGTCATGCGCGTACAGCCCAAGTCGGATCTCGCCCGTGCAGCGACGGGTATTCCGAGGTCCGCGAGGCCGGTGAAAAATGGGAGAGGTAAATACCTTGGTCTGGAGTGCAAGGGCGGATGAGAACCGTAGATTGAGAGGATGAGAGGGGACGAATTGGGATAAAGAAACGCGGAGGAGGAGTCGAGGTTTTATACGAGGATGTAGCCCCATCCACGAGCGTTATAGCATCCAAGAAAGGAAATGGGATGTAATCACGGGACGTCTGCGAGTCTCTGCCTTCCGGTATTGTCCGTGCACGGCCCCCCGCGCGGGACGGTAGCCTATGCCTCGTCGTCGTCGACGTCCGGGGGAGAGATATCTGGCAGAGAAAGCATGCGTGTGCGGTGGTTGCAGCACATCTCACACGACAGCGAGCCCGAACCGACCAAGCGCAGGTGATCCCTCGGCCTGCCTAATCCGGACACCTAACCTCAACACCGCACCCCTCTTGCCCTCCTCATCCCACCTCGGGGCCACCTCGTATCTTCCTTCGCTGAGACAGCCTACAAATTGCGACTGTATAGCTCGCGCGCGAGCGGCGGACCCTCTCGTCTGTACGACGGCCGATATGAAGCGACCGTTCTAGCTCGCGGGCTCCCGTGGGCACCTCGCCGCACACGCTCTTCGTTCCCGGCATAGCAACAATCGGACACTGCCCGCGAGCCCAGCCCTCCTCCTCCCCAGTCTACTGGATCTTCCCGACGACGAATCGCCCGCCACCGCCTCCCATTGGCCGTTCCGCGTGCGACGCTCCGGTAAGCAGGGGCCGAGCCGCCTCAGCGGGCTCTGTACGCTTCCGGACAAATTCCTATCCCGCCATGCACCGTCCGCGCACTCAGCACTGGCACGCTCGCCCCGGATCCCCATTCCATGCTCCGTCGCTGACACCCCGGCGTGCTCGCAAGTCGCCAGGTGGACCACGTCCGCCTCCATACCCCGTGGGGTAAGCATCGGGCAGTTCATTATACCCACGCGGACGCTGACCAGCCAATCGTGATAAAGCGATTGTCGCCCATTATAGCAATTATAAGATAACGAGCGGCCTCTCGCAACATTCGTTGTATGTCGCATGGATCCTGCTACAGCAGAATGGAAGGAAATTGTCAAAGTAAGGCTTGCAATTCAGCCAACGAGGCCTTCTCAGACGTAGCAGCACGAACAGAGGCCAATTTGTATTCGACGCTCAAAGGGGATGAGGATCAGCCTCACCAGACTCAGCCATTCTGCCTCGTCTTCAGACATACACCGCCGTTCACCGTGCTTACGAGACCGCAGTGGCAGATGACACCAGTGTGTTGCGGGTTTGTATGTCATTGTCGCCAAGGACCCAGTGAGCCTCCGCGGTGACGAGCGCTGCGCGTCACTGTCCTGCAGCTACAACAGGTCCTCGCCGCCTGCACTTGCTTTGGAGCCCCCTCCCCGAGACCAGACACCCATAGCTTAGCTGGGTGCTCGAGCAGAATAGGTGCTCGTCTCCGCGCCGTAGCTGCTCAAGCCCCGCCATCAGGGGTTAGCGTAGCGTCACCAACGACACCATACATTCACTCTCCCCACGCACCTCCCGGCTCGTCCCGCCTACACCCTGCTTTACGTTATATCTGTAATGCGCGTCGCACTACAGCAACCCTTCGCGCACCAATGGAGCACACCTCGCACGCGGACCATCCTCCTCAAGACACGACAGTCCAGTCTTGGTAACAACGAGTCCACAGTGTGACCGAGCACACAGCAGGCTGACCACTACACCCGCAGCCGACTCCAGACGAGACGCAAGACCCGGCGGGTGGCAAGCCTCTCCAGCAGCCCAAGCGTGTATTCAATTGCAAGGAGCCTACAGGGGCCCATAATCTACTCCCGACGCCTCGACCGCCCGCGGCCAATTCAGCGCTGCGACTCCGCCCGTGAATTTGGCCGCGAATTTGACTCGGACGCCGAGCGATCGCGCAGACGCGTCTCGACCGCGCCGCGCGCGATCACGCCGCCTCCGTCTTCACGCGCACGCCGTCGTCCTTGAGCCGGCGGAGCACCCGTTCGTGCAGCGCGCGCGCGACGGTGCGCAGCGCCGCGCCCTCGCACACGACGCCGACGTCGACCGGCGCGACGCTCGTGCGCCCCACGCTGCCCGCGACAGCACGACACGCGTCCGCGACGAGCGCGCGGAAGTCGGGGATCGGCCGCAGCAGCAGCTCGCTGTCGATCGTCGGGCTCCTGTGCGGCGCGGCGCGGTCGCCCAGCGGGAAGAGCGTGTTCGACGCGTCCAGAATCGACACACGCGCGCCGGCCATTAATCTGAAGTCCAGCGCGTGCCTGCAACGCAACGTCAGCAGTATTTCCCCGAAGCACGCAAGGCTACGCACCTGAAGTCCCCGTACAGCACCCTGAACCAGCCCGCCGTCTTCGCGAACGCGTCGACATTGTCTCCCGCCTTCTGCGCGCTCACGCGGATGTACTCGAGCTCAGCGACGATCGGCAGCGTATCGCGCAGCACCGCGACGACCTTCGGCAGCGAGACCGCCAGGGGGCCGGCGCGCAGGAGGGCGATCATGAAGTCCTCAACGTCCGCGTGCGGGTTGTACTGCGCGAGCGTCGTCTCGATGTCGTCGCTGTCCGTGTCCATCGCCGCGGCGTCGTTCGCGCGCGCGAAGCGCAGGTCGTACGAGCCGCCCGTCGGCGCGAGCTGGTCCGTGCAGGTGATCGAGACCGTGTAGTCGCCCGCGTACGCGAACTCGACCGTCTGCAGATCGAAGGAGAGGAGGCGCACGTCCTTCCACTTCTTCGTCGTCGACATCTGTGCGACTACAAATAGTGCGGGTCAGCGCGACGCCCGCGAACCACTGCGACACCGACGACCGACCTTCGCGCGCAATGACGACCATCTTCGACACGCGGGCCCACTCTTCGAGGAACTCGTCCACACACTTGTCGACGTCCTCGGAGAGGAAGGTGACGACCGCCTCGCGGGTGTCGTAGATAATCCGCTTCGACGGGCGTATGACGGCGCCGCTCCCCGCGCGCTTGCCCACGGGCTGCTGCACGTACTTGAGCTTGACGCATGTCACGACCTGGGGTACAGAAACACCTTAATGAAACGCTATTTCTGGCGCGGAAATGGGGTAGCCGTACCTGCACCTTCTGGTCTGCCCACCAGTTCAGCGGGATCACACGGATGTTCGGCATGGCTGCTTCAGCCGCCGGTGCGCCCGACAGGATGTCCGACGACTGCACGCACAGCGCCGGGATGGCGCGCGCCAAAGTCGAGTGCAGGTGCGTGAGCGCAGACGCGACACCGGGTCCGAACGACGGGTTGACATGTGTGTAGGGGATGCCGCGAGACTTGAGTTGCTGCTCGACCTTTGTGTATGCCACTCGAGCGCTGCAAATCCAGTCAACAGGTGAGAGTTAAAACGAGCTTGCGAAGCTTACCAGCAGTAAGCGTACAACTCGCGCATCACTTGGGTCTCCAGCCTGAACCGCGCCGGAACCCTAGGAGGCCCCAGTTCGTTCGTGACAGCCTCTGCGACCTGTGCGGCCGCAGCAGCCTGTGCAAGCGCCACATCATCACCGTGTATTCGGCTTACGTCCAGCCAGCCGATATCTCCCATGAACATCTCAGGGTACGCCGCGCCGGCCACGATGTGCGCGGAAATGAGGGCATAGCGGAAGTCCTGATCCGTGATGACAACGACAAGGTAGTGGGTCGGAAAGCTTGACAGCTGAATGTAAATCATGCCTCGCTGCTGGCCCAATTTCTTGAGTTCTGAGCATTCCGGTTAATTTGTAGGCTGAACTGAGTGCACTGGTCAACGCACCATCCGGCCGGAACGGTCGCTGTCGGAAGGTCTGCAACCCCAAGTAATTCGCCTTCTGCTCGACAAGCTCGGCAATGGTCTGAGAAGGCACTATCAGCTTGACCCGCCTTTGTACAACGAGAAACATACGCTGTATCTCAAGGCCATGACCGCTTCCACGAGCAGCGTAGGATTGTGATTGAGCGCAGACGTAACGGCAGAGAACCTCGGGCCGTGGCCTGCAGCCGCCAGGTCACCTGCGCCCGTGATGTTGAGACGGCCCGTCCGTGGGTCCAGAGTGATGACCACCGTCTCATCAGGACAGAGCTTGACGCGAAGAGCTGCGTTCGACACTGAGTCTGGCGGAAAGTGTCAGCAGCCGAATGCAGCTAGAGTAGAGGCTATCGACTTACCATCCACATCAAGCACCACCTCGTCCGCACTCTCAAACACTTGCGTCCAAGAAAGCTGCATCGCGAAGTGGCGCAAGATGTTCTTCGAGTGCACCCATATCACCCTACGCAAAAGCGCTTCAACATCCAAGTCGTCTGGGTTCTGCGAAGGATATCAGCGCTGACTGGCGGGATGGACCGTTGAGCACCACATACGATGACGAGCTCCTCCGGAGCAATCGGCATGTCCTCTGGCTTGATATTGACACCGAGCGCGCCAGGCTGGGGCGCCCACGCGACGTGCATGACCATGCCCTCCGTCTCGTCGCTCGGCTTGCCAATGCGACGTGCTTGGTCTTTTGGTGCAACGTTCAGCTTAGCGCGCTCCTGCAGCTCGACGAGCACTCTGTCTTTTGGCGAGCGACGGTATCGCCTGTCAGCCACGAGCGCGGATTGCTGCTGTTGCTGTGAAGCTTGATCTCGCTGGTTCTGCGGTGGTCGCAGCGAGATCGGTGTACCCTGTGATGGGAGCGGCTGACTGTGCGATGGGCGCGCTGAGGCCGAAGGTGGTTGGTTGGGTATTGGCGGGGCAGGTTGTGTTGGAATGATGGAGATTGTCAGTGTACCTCCAAACAGAGGGATTTTCGGCACGTTGCCCCGTTGTGGTTGTTGGGGTGGCTTTCGACTTTAGGGAAAGTGAGCGTTGTCCGTCACGGGTAGACTGTTCAGCACGTACAGCCAATACGTCAACGTCAAAGTCTTGCGGTCAGCGCTCATCTCGACTTTGAGGTATTCTCCCCAGCCCAGCGACCGCATACGCTCGGCCTATGAGCTACGTGAGCTGCTAGAGACACAATATTTACGTCAGTAGTCGTACCTGATACCACATTATCTCGAGCTGGTATGACAGCGACATCATTTCTGCGCCATATGAGACTCTTGAACGAACGGAATTTCGCTGCACGTACGGAGGAAGTTGAAGAGGCGGACGAGCGGCGCGTCGACAACACCATCTGGCAACTGGGGCCGCTCTGGTACTATCGCTTCTGGCGGAAGCTCAGGCTGAGGCAAGTAAAACCCCAGCCGTGCATCTGCCTCTTCCGTTATATGTCGCTTCAACACTCCAGAAGGCCGTCGGGGAAAGTCTATAAGACATGAGCATCGCGCAACGGACGGGCATGGCTCATTACACACCTTGCATGCCGGTAACATCCCCACCCACCGTGAAAAGAAACTCAACATCCACAAAGAACCACCCGTCTTCCTGCTTCGCACCCAGCAAGCACAACGAGACCTGGAAAAGCTTCGGCGCGACAAAGTTTACGCGTCCGTCTACAATCCGGTATTGGGTCATCTCGCGCGGGATGAGTTCGCGCATGCGCAGACGGTAACGCATGGCGTCTTCGACATCTGCCAATGTTCTATTTACTTGTTCGGTGTCAAGCGGTGTGGGTGGGATGACGAGTTTCTAGGTCATGTTAGAAGCACCACTGGGAGGGAAATAGGGACAAGATCACCTTGATGGAAGAAGGGAGGCAGCGGTATGAGCCTGTGGTCAGGACATCGAGGGACGTGAGGAGGTCGTGGTTCCGCAGGCGTGCAGAGTCAAGGCTTTCCTTCGACAGTCTGAGACTATTGATGACATCTTCAAACTGGCGATTCTGGTTCATGAGGAACCCAGTAATGTTCTGCGGGGACATTATCGAACTGCGACGTCTGGCCGACAATGTGTAGGCACGCACCATGGCCTTTTGCACTACGCCCGCATCCCTGGACCATTTGACAACAGCATAGAGCTTCACGACTTGTTTCTTAGTCTTCACTACCCACTCCGCAAGGGTCCGCTTCCGCTGGATGTCGGACATGTGGGGCATGCTGCCGACAAAAACCATCCCAGTCCAGCAGCTGCATAAGAGAGCAAACTGGAGGCGTACGTTTCGGCGAGTTCGGTCAGCTCCGCATAGACCGCCTGGGCGACCCTAGAGACGAGGTCACTGAGAGGCACCTGATCGTCCTCCACGTCGGGCAGTTCATGTTCGAGCTGTTCGATGGAGGGTAGGTCGGAGAGGCCGAGTGGGAGGGCTTGCGCGGCGTGCGTGCCGTTAGGCAGCGAGACGTCCATCCTCTCAGCCGCAGAGCATGTGCTGCAATAGATTGAATAATTAGGCGGTGTGGCGGGCGAGAACAAGAGGTTAGGCGTCAATTCTGGGATCGCCCATGACGAAGAAGGGCGCATCAGGCGCATCATTTCTATTCACGGCGCAAGAGGCGGTCCACCCAGTTTTTCGTTTGCGAGCAAGGAAAATGAGAGAAATAAGTTCAACTGAGCTGCTGCTATTCCCTAAACACCTGAGTATATTCAGACATGTGGAGCTGCAACAAGGACATCATGTACAGCCTCTGATTTTGTCGAGTCCTAGCGCGGAGTCTGTGAGGTCAGACCCCAACGTAAGGCGACACGATGAACGCGCTTATGTCCTCTTGGATCGCTGCCTCTTCCTTCTCGTGTGCCTCAAATATGGGCAGCAGCCTCTCGCGCTTAGTAGACGGATCCCGGGCTTGCCACTTCCGCCACACCTCCTCGCGCAGCGCCGCATACCGGTGCGCCAGAGACAGGTTCTCGCGGACCCACCGCCCGCGCTCGAGCTTGGTCTCGTCCATGTGCGGGTCGAGCTCCTTCTTCACGACGCACCGCGCCATGATGCGGAGGGCCTCGGCAACGAGGCGCGGCGGGACGAGCTCGAAGCCGTCCTGGTCTTCCGTGAGGCGTGCCGCCCGCGGCGCCTTGCCCGCGGCGCGCCGCTTCGCGATGTGCGCCGCGCCGCAGTCGATGAAGCGCGCCTGCTGTGCGTCGGACATGAGGTGGTGCAGGCGCGCTGCGATGCCCGGGATGTAGCGCGCCTCGAGTGCGTACGTGCGCTCGTCCGCGAGCACGGGGCGCACGCCTGAGAGGAACTGTATGAAGGGGTTCGCCGCGCGCGGCGGCTTGTCTGGACTCCGCTTGCGTTTTCTGGACGGCTTGTCTGTGGGCAGGGGGGAAGGCGGTGGTTGGGTGTCGGACTCGCCGGTATCGGAGGGGACAGGCAAGCCCGGTCGGGTGAAGCCCAACGGGAGCGGTGCATCGAGTGGCCCTGGATGGTACGGTCCTGCAGAGTTGTGAATTGCACCGATTATACTGCTGTCTTCAGATGACGCAAAGCCGAACGTAGGCTCGGTATCGGGGCCATCGAGGTATTCGAGTCTCGGCGTGCGCGAGAGATCAGGGACGGGCAAGGGCCTAGGCATGTGCGATGCGTATGGGGCATATCCCTCAGAAGCCGCGCTCGGTGCGCGAGTGATTTCCTCAACACTTCGAGAATGTTTGATCCCTGGTTTACGCAGTAGGTCCGGAGGGCATGACGGAGTTCGCTCGCGCGAAGAGCACGTCTTCTCTGGAGCAGCCGCATAGCGCGACGATGTTGCAGCGTATGGCGGTGTTGAAAGACGAGGTGGAGCATGGGTGGCCGTCGGGTGTACAGGGACCGAGTGGCGCACTCGAGTGGGAAGGCTCGGGAGGCTCGGGATGCGCATCGTGGGCGGCGCGCGTTCTGGGGTGCGCGCCATGTTCTGCCTATACCCATCAAAGAGAGCTGGAGGCTTGTTGACCATGCGAACTCCAGCTGGTGAGTTGGAAGCATCGTTGAAGTCATGGTCGGGTACCGAAGCCGCGTAGTACGGCGGTGGCAGACGTGTTTCAGAGGTTTTGTTCGCGGGTGGCTGTAACCACCTCGACGCGTCGTTGCGATGTGTGCCATAATGAGCGAGTCTGCTCGAAGACTATGCGCGACCAAATGAGTTTGACAGTCGTCAAAGCAAACAAATGCACTCACCTGTGAGTAGCCCCCAGTAACATGCTCACGGTGCACGGACTCTTTGGCAGGCCTCTCATCAGCGGCGTTCTCCTTGTCGCGTCTGATCTTCGGCGGTGGGGCTATCCATTCGTAACCTTCAGGGATAGGATGGCCACGTTCTGGGTCGTTGTCCGCCACACGCGTATCGTCGAGATTGAGAGCGTCTTTGAGGGGCATTGCGAGAGACGTCTGCCAACGTTGCTCGTCAAGGACTGGGCTGGCGGTTGTTATGAAGTGCTGGTGTAAAGTGCGTGCTGAGGCAAGGCTTACAGCTCTGGTCGTATATATGCAGAGAGTGGCTCTTTGAGACAAAGAACTAGGCGTCTGTACGGCCACTTGATGTCACGTGTACGCCGTGTAAGGACTAGCCTGTCCTGAAAAAATTAGGCAGGAATTTATGGCAAGAACTGGGTGCAGGTGGGGTTGTTAGGGTAACCTGAGACCACATAGCACAACGAAGAGACAAAGACGCCATGCTGTGGGTCTGTAGCTTCGATCCGACACCATGGAGCAATGACACAGACTTCTCGTCACAGTAGACGCGTCATTTATGCGCAAAAGTGAAACGGTGCTCCAAGATTTCGTCTGAAATCATGAACGGTCGCGAAAGAGCGGAGCTCACACAGTTTCAGACATAACGAACAACTTGAGCTTGACGGTCTGTTCGTCTGGTGTAAGAACAAAGATGATACATTTGACCTCGAGTGTGTATGTAGGCGGTATGGGAAAACAGTAGATAAGTAGATGAGGGAACGTTTGAACTTTGAAGAGGCGGTGGTGGTTCGGGACAAAGCCAGGCGAGTCGGCGTATCCCGACGCCACGAAGTCCGCAGTAGACGCCGAAGCCTGGAGACCTCCCGGCTCGTCTGTAATACAGGAAGCTTCGAATGGCATTCTCTGCCCGCTCAAGACACCGCATAGCAGCTTTCCATGGGCTTAGAGCAATGGAAAGGTACATTACGAATATTCAGCCTCGTATATGCCTGCGAGCGACCCCTGCTCGGGGTCGAGTCCACGCTCATGATCATCTCAAAGTCCCAAGCTCAACGATCCGTCACCTCTGCGGGTCACACAGGATCCACCAAATCAGGCTTTAGAATGTTTGTAGCAGCATACGATGGCCAGAATAGTTTTCATACGGGCATATATACATAGCTGAGGTCGCTGACTATCCGAGTGCTCTAGTTATTCTTGGGCAGAACAGCCTGAGTCGCGTTATTTCGCGTCTTCTTGATGACTCGTGTCAAGATGTCGTCCACCATAGGTTCTCCTGGCACGGAGGTGTCTTCGAAAAGCATCGAGAAAGCAGCAGTGTCCTCATGATTCTGGGCACGTGTAATGTCGACGAAGGAGTCAAGGTACCGGACCTTGCGCCGCAGCCAGTCCTCGCGGTCGTCCTGGGGGAGTCTGTCCCACGCCTGCACCGCGTCGACGCCGAAGTCGTCGCGGAGCCGGGCGCGCACGTGGCCATTGAGCTCCTCACGGCGGGTGTGGTCGGGCGGGCTCTGCACAACGAGGATGCTCTGGCGCGGGTTGGCGCGCGCGGCATCGGCGGCGACGATCGCGTCGCGGATCGCGCACTCGTGCGAGTGCACGTCGTCCCAGTCGTAGCCGTCACCGTCGCTCGCGTAGCCGTCGGCGGCGCGCCGCTGCTCGATGAACGCGCGCATCGCGCGCCGTGTCTCGAGGATGGTGCCGCTCTGCCGCCAGCTGAGCCAGAACTGCTTGCGGTTTCGCGGGAGTGTCTCCCAGAGCACGGTCGCGACCCGTGCGAGGGTGTGACTGCCGCTGGCGAGCGGCCGGTCGGGGTACACGTCGGCCCAATGCTGGCCGACGTAGCTCTTGAAACGGATGTAGTGGACCGTTTCGCCGCGCCTTAGGACTGGCCAGGGCTCTGAGTCGGTTGGGTATCCCATGGTGAGAAGCTGGACTATACAGTGAGTGTCGGTTTGTGGGAAGGGAGGTAAGGAACGAGATGATAACGGCGATCTTTAATACGCTGCGGCCCCAGTGGCCTCTATGCAGGTCTGGATTCACTGCACACTTCGACAAAGCATCTGAAAACAAAGGACGGCACCATCAAGTAAGCTTCGATACCAAAGCGCACCTATGCGTCCTTGTGGCCCTTTAGCCTCTTCTGATGGCAAGCCGCAGACCACAGAGAATCATTGTTCTGTAGATGATGGATCTACCAAAGACTAGCACACCGGGCCTCGAATCAGGGATGGCAGCGAGGTGAACCGTTTCGGGACGACGTACGAGTCTATGGGGGCGCATGTCGAAACTTGTTGAGCCACTCGACAGTCCTCGGACACAGCCAAGCATCAAGATACTCGCCCTTCTCCGAGTGCAGATACGCAGACACATAAGTCGTAAACAGGTTTTATGCCCGCTCTTTCCTGAAAGTCGGACCTGAAAGTCGGTCGACCTCTTGAGTACTTACGCAAAGGCAGGAGGCGAGGCCGAGGAGCGACGCACCTGCGCGGGAGAACCCTGGACTGCAGCGAGGCACAAAGCTCTGCTCACACCCCGGTCGCGGGGGCGCATTGCGTAGCAGGGTACTGACGAGGGCATGCGCTGACTTGTGCGAGGAGGGGGTTCCTGGTCGAAGGGGCGCATATTTCGAACGGTGTGCCGCGTAGCCGGGGAGGGAGGAGCGAGGAGGGGCGCCCTGTTCAATTTTCCGAGGCCCAGCGACGTCGAGGGCTCAGACACAACCAGCACATACCTTGTAGCCTCGGCAGATCCATCCTGGCTTGACAAACCGTCCTTCAGCACGCCAGTCCAGCCGAGACGGGGTGCGCTGCGCGACGCACTTCGACGCTCACTCCCGAGTCCCGACACCGTCTCAGATCTCAGAGGGCACCACTCCGGGCGATGAAGACGGCTATATGCGCGCATCCATGGCGTCACGTCGTCGAGGGTCCCGGTGACGCTGCCGACGACGATTTGCAGTGAAGAGGCGTGAAGAGCGTGCGGTGTGCCTGAGAGATGAGACATGCGCACGCGAGCGGTCGTCGACGTCCAGGGCAGCGAACGCCTCCTAACGTGCAATTGTCAAGCCCCTCACTCGCTGTTCAGAACGGCATTCACACTGAGCTTGAAAGGGGAAAGTCACGAATATCGATATCAAGCCTTATACCGTGTGCATGGTAGTACAGGGGAAGCAGTCGAACGAGGTAAGCACTATGAAGGGCACACCCACCCACAACTATGGGAACGCGGACAGAAGGAAAAGCGACGAGAGGGGTAACGGGGAGAGGAGAGATACACTGAGTAGTAATCGTACAAGTACAAGCCGGTATGGGAGCGAGGACTCGACAAGTGCAAGTGATGACGACGACGACAACGAACAGTAAGGACAGTCGTGGATGAGCGCGGGTGCTAGCAAGAAAAACTTTGAAAGCGAGAGATAGATAGTGGGGGAAGGGGGAAGCGATCGCGACGCGGATTAGGGGTCGACATGGCGCTGCACACACAATGAGCAGACTTTACCGAAGTCGAGGCGATTATACACACCTTAGTAGCCGCCCTGCTGGCCGCCGTAGCCGCCGCCACCGTAGCCACCCTGCTGGTAACCGCCCTGCTGGTAGCCTCCACCACCCTGCTGGTAGCCACCGCCGTAGCCTCCGCCGTAGCCTCCACCGCTGGGGGCACCTCCGCCGTAGCCTGGACAAAGCGGTCAGCGAAGCCAAAGCGCAATCACAGATATCCCGTACCTCCGCCACCGGCACCTCCACCGTAGCCTCCGCCTCCGCCGCCGGAGCCGCGGGCATTAGCGAGGTTGACGCGGATGCGACGGCCGTCGAGCTCCTGCTCGTTGAGGGAGTTGATGGCGTTTTGAGCCTCACCCGCGGAGCTGAAGGTGACGAAGCCGAAGCCGCGAGAGCGGCCGGTGTCACGATCGCGCATCACGATCGACTGTTAAAGGAAAAATCATGTCAGGGGAACGTTCTTTTTGAAGCGTGTCCACGCAAGCTCGCTCGGCACGAGCTGCGGGAAGGTGTTGAGAGCGGATGGGGACTGGGACTGACGTCGAGGATCTGGCCGAAGCTGGAGAAAGCCTGTAGGAAACGCAACGCAATCGCAAAGCACGAGCGCACGGGACATCAGACGAGGACATGGAACACAACGCGAACCCAAACTGACTGTACGGAGGGAATCATCCGTTGTATTCCACGACAAGTTGCTACATGACAAGAGAGACACGATCAGCCACGGACGACCTCCCACACGACCGGAGCCGAGGGGAGGACCGCATACGTTCGAGACGGGGGTTACGAAGCAACTGACCCAACGTAGACCTTTGCAGACATGATGATAATACAATAGGAAGCCTGGGGACCCTTTGAGACTTGGAAACCGAGACCGAAACCGGAACGAGGCCCAACGAGATGAGGGGAGTTGCGAGAGGGGTTGGAGAAAAGCTGGAGACGCTGCCCCTGCCTTTTATAAGCTCAAACACTTTTCAGACTCCGCGCTCGCAAACTTACTTCGGCGGCCTGGGCCGTGGGCGCCTTCCTTTTGGGGCACTCGTCGGTCCCGCAGCGACTCCGCCGGCGCCGCCGCAATTGGTCACGAATCTCCACTTTCGGCCAGCTGCCGGCCGAATCTGGGGCCGAGACAATCACGCGGCCTGCTGCCAATTGTCCACCTGCACCGCCGCAGCCCTTCGCAGGGGCCGCCGGCTGCAACGTGCACACCGCGCGGCGGCCGCCCCTGGGCATCACACACAGCGAGCACAGCGAACAAAATCCATGTACAAGAGCAGTATTACTACAGTATAAAAGCAGCCAACAACAAACAGGATGAGGGGAGGTCATAAGCAAAAGTCATAACGGCGACGGTGAAATGTTGTGCGGAAACAAATCGAGGGCTGGAATCTTGCATGGGTATGGCAGCAGATGAGATGATGACTGGAGAATGGAAACCAGAAAACCCTGACCGTCGAGTCCAGAGCAAGGCCATCTGTCAAACGCCTCACGCCGGACCCATGCTCTTCCTCTTCTTTTCCTTGGGTTTCTTCTTATCCTTCTTCTTCTTGTCCTGCGTGACATCGCTGTTCACGCTCGCACTCGCGCTGTCGCCCTCCGCCGGGGTCCCGACGAGCGACCCGTCCTCGCGCACGGCCAGGTTGTCCTTCGAGTCGTCGCGCGCCTTGTCCTTCGACGCCTCGCGCGCGAGGTTGCTGCTGTCGCGCTTGAAGCTGTTCAGGATCGCCGCGGGGCTATTCAAGATGGCTGCCGGGATCGAGCTGGTCGAGCCCTGGCGCTTGCCCGAAATCGAGATCCGGCGCGCGAGGCGCTGCACGCCCTGCGTCGACAGCGTGCGCCGCCGCTTCCCGTCGTTGCCCGCGGCCGCGGCCGCGCCGTCGTCAGGCGTGCCCGAGCGTTCGGGCGACGGCATATTCTGGAAGGTGACCCCGGGTGTGGACGACGTGCCGCTGAGGGCCGGCGAGTTGGGTGTCGAGGGGGCCTCAGAGCCGGGGAACGTGAACGCGGCAGGCGCTGCGCCATCAGCACCCGAGGGAAACGCGACACTGTTCTCGGGAGAAGATGCGAACACGTTGGCAGAGTGTCCGTCCTCGGACAGATCGATGGCAGAGCCGGAAATCGGGAACGCGACCGGTGCGGGGCCCTCCTCTGCAGGCTTGGCCTCGCCCTCCGCGTCTATGACAGCCGCACTAAGCTCGCCCTCGACCGGAGGCTCCGGGACGAGGACGTCGGTGGTGGGCGCGATTTCAACGAGCTGCTCGACGGGCTCAGCGACGGCCTCTGGCTCCGCGGCCCGAAGGACTTCGACTTCCTCGGGTTCGTCCTTCGTAAGTTCGGCATCTTCCACATTGTATCCGGCCGCAGGCTCCTTCACTTGGACAGACGACGATCCGTCCTCGTTGGAGATCTGGTCGGCCCACATGGAGGCGAAGATGCCGTTCATACTGAGCAAGTCGCTGAAAGTGCCCTGCTCGACAACCTGTCCATCCTTGAGGACGAGGATCCTGGAGAGCAACGCCTTAGACACGCTCTATGGAGCAATCAGATAGCGCGAGAACTCACAAGTCAGCTGACCGGATAGTCTGTGAAAGTTTTCATTAGCGTTCGGGGGAGCGGTAGACGGGGACTAAAAGTTACGTACAGAAAGGCGGTGGGCAATGGACAGCGACGAGCGTCCCTCCATGAGGTGCTGCAGGGCCTTCTGGATGTCCTTCTCCGTCGACGTATCGAGCGCGCTGCGGAGTCCATCAGCACACGAGCGCCGAAGTGCACGTAATCGCGACGCACCTAGTGGCCTCATCGAGGAGCAGAATAGGCGGGTTCTTGAGCAGGGTTCGTGCGATAGCCACACGTTGTTTCTCGCCGCCGCTCAGACGGACCCCACGTTCGCCGACTTTGGTGTCGTAGCCGTCAGGGAAGCTCATGATGCGGTCGTGCATCTGCGCAGCCTTCGCCGCCGCCTCGATCTCCTCCGCCGAGGATCCAAACTTGCCATAGCCGATGTTGTATCCGACGGAGGCGTTGAACAGGACGGGATCCTGAGGAACGACACCAATGGCCTTGCGCAGGCTGGACTGGGTAACGTCACGGAGGTCCTTGCCGTCGATAAGGATACGGCCCTCGCCATCCTTGAGGTCGTAGAAGCGGTAGAGCAGGCGCAGGATCGTCGACTTGCCAGAACCGGATTCGCCGACAAGAGCGACCGTAGACCGTTTTGGTACCTTGAAAGAGACACCGTTGAGCGCAGTCGAGCGGCCGTCGTACGAGAACGTAACGTTGTCTGTTCGGAGCCAGTTAGTCTTCACCGCAGGTAGAATCTAGAAGATAACGTACCGAACTCAATTTCGCCATCCTCAACGATGAGATCGTCGGCGTCGGGCCTATCGACGATGTCGGTCGGCTCGTTGAGCAGCTTAAGCAGCTTCTCCGTGTCGACCAGTGACTGGTTGACCGAGCGGTAGATATAGCCAAGCATGTTCAAAGGCCCGTACAACTGCATCGCCGCGTCAGAGAGGTGAAGTTGAGGACAGAGCCGAAAGACGTACCTGTGCCAGATAGGTGACGAAGAACACGAACTCATGAGGCTCTGACTCGCCGCGCACAACACGCAACGCGACGATCATGGAGCCGACCAGCAGGCCAAGCGTCTGGAGACACGGTCAGCTCTTCGCGCGGTCTCATAACACGCGCGACGCGACTCACGATGATAAAGTTCTGAACCAAATTGAGTACATTGAGGGATACTGCGCAGAAGATCAGTCACGCGAGCAGTACCAGGGCAGCAAGTCACATACCTAAGACCTGGAACTCGACAGCCTGGTACTGCCGGATAGCGTCTTCGTAGCGCTCGCTCTCGTGCTGCTCGCCGTTGAAGTACTTGACCGTTTCATAGTTGAGGAGACAGTCTGTGTGGATACCGCGAGTGACCTGTGACGTCCGGTGAGTTGGAGTACGGCCCCTATCTGCATGACATGACGTACAACGTCGCGGTCGTTCATCTGCCTCCGCAGTCTCGTGCGCCACCTCGTCAGGACGACACTAGCAGCAACTGCGGATCGATGGAGTCAGTGGAAGAATAATGGGATGAATGTATGCGGGGACAGCTCACCATATGCAGAGAAAACAAAGAAAATCACGACAGCAAGAGTCCATTCGAAGTACACAACGAAGAAGACGAGAGCAACGAAAATATCGACAAACGTTGGGATGATGTTGAACAACAAGAGCTCGAACGTGTGGTTGATAGCAGCGCCCCGATCGAGGATGCGCAGCACTTCGCCCGTCTTGCGGTGCGTGTGGAAGGAGAAAGACAGATTGAGCAGGTGGGTGAACGAGAGCATAGACATCTCGCGATCGGAGTACTGCATGACCGGAGCCCAGAGGGTCTACATTTTGCGTGTCAGACCGGGTACCGATGAGGGGAGCTGAAGAGAACGTACATCGCGGAAAGCAGCCAGGCCACCGGAGGATTGGAGGAAGCGAAGTCCAACATAGAAGAACAGGTACGGCCAGACGGACGTCTGAGAACCAGTCTCGAAGATACGGACGATCTCGGCGAACGTCAGAGGAACGAGGAAGTTGACAAACCGGCCAATGACAACAATAATGATACAGATAGCCTGGAAACGAGTCAGACGACGACAGTTGCGGATGATCAGGAGCACGTACAGCGAGCAGTTGGAGAGATCGACTCTTCGAGGGCCACAGGTAGGGAGCAATGTGAACGAAGCGCTGAATGAGCTCACGCCAGGAGGGGTCGTACGCGATTTCCTCCTTTTCCGGGCCCTTGGAGCCGCTCTGCTTGCCATGCGGGACGCGAACGTGAGACGGCGCAGGAGTCGGCGCCCTGGTAGTCGGGCTCGACGCAGTGGTAAGGGCAGAGCGCGACGTCCTGAACGTGCCATACTTGCTAGCGTCGGCAGCCAGGGGTGACAGACCGGTGGAAGGCGCGGCACCGTGTTCCGACGGAAGCAAAAGGCTGGCGGCCGTAGGAGCCTCCTCGTCGCCGCCATTCTGCACGGGCAAGTAAGACACACGGGGCTTCGCGAGGCCAGCGAGTAGCGGGACTTCGAGCAGCACGCGGAAAGCGGGGAACACGAGATGTGCGAGTGCGCGGATGGTGAATGGTTCTGCCCACGGTGTCAGCACGAACGTGTTTGCGGCAGATTGGCGGGCCACTCACTTCTGAACGTCAGGCCGAGCAGAACAACCTGCGCGATGTCCAACAGAAGAGCCCAGGCGACTCCCGACTTGACGCGCTTCATGAACCAGACTTCGACGCCGTGGATATCCTTCCAGGTGCCCAGGGCGGCCAAGCCCGCGAAGGCTGTGAGACCCTCAACTGAGGCGACCTCAATGCCTGTCCATTTCGGCCAGGTCTTCGTGAAAACAGCGTATACAACAAAAGTGAGACCATCGAGGAGGAAAGTGAGAGCAGAAAGAGACAGAAGAGATAGGATGAGGGCGCGCCGCGGCGTGCGAGCTGCGACGACGACAGATGTTATCGGGGAAGGCGATTTCGGTTGCGGAGGTCGGGTAGTGATGATGGAGAGTGCGGACAGAAGCAGAAGGGCGGGCGAGAGCACCCGCAGGAAGAAGAGCGTGGCCTCCGTCGGGGTCGTTGGAAAGAGCAGGTCGGCAGCCGCCACTGGGCTGGCCGTCATCGCAGCCATTGTCGTCGTCGCAGGGCTCGACGTGCGTCGGCTGCGGTGGTCGTGACAGAAAGAAAGAGAAGAAAGGTCGTGGCGGTCGTGAGCAAACACGGCCTCGTGGTGGTGTTGAACCAAGTTCTTATGTGCCTGCGCTAAGAATTTAGGCGGCCCTATCACTCGTCGCAGGCGCGTGGCCCGACGAAGCCAAAGCTGCCCGCACACGCTAATCGACGCATCTCGCCGAGCATTAGTTTATCTCTGCCGAATCACTGCGACTAAGCGAGACGTTAGAAAATATGGTGGAACGTTGCTTGCGGGCGGTGCTCAACGAGCAGCGACTGCCGCCATACCCTTGGCGCATGAGACAATCGCCCTCGCGTTCTCTATTCAGAAGGTGGAACAGCGGACCAGCGCACAACGCTGAAGAGTCGTGTTCGCGCTCTGTTTCCGGTGGGACACCGTCTACTACTTGGAGCGTAGAATGTCAGATGACAATAGCTACGGCTCAGGTTCGCGCTGCTAGCCAGTGCTTGCCTCGTGCACATCAACCCACCCCCGGTGGTTTGACCTAACGCGACGGAACCTGCGGAACGCGCAGATGAGATGCGATACCGAGAAGGGCAGATGCAGGGCTCGTACCGTGCTGCGCGCACCCCGCGGCGGCCTCGTGTACCGGTACATCGCGATAAACAATCCGGATCGACCGCGAAACCTGCTCGCAGGTTCCGAGACAACTAAGCCCACCACGGAGCATAAGACTGCACAGCTTGATGCCCGGGAAAGGCCTCAGTGCACGCAGGCACCGACACTGGCGTTTGCCTGGTCTTAAATACAGCACTGGCAGCGCTAGCCTGTCGTCATCCTCAGACATGTCTGGCAGAAGCTGTCAGGCGCACGTACCACTCTGCTCAGCTCCCTTGACTGCTCGACCGACCACCCCGGTCCCCGCATTCGCGCTAAGCGGTTCCCCAGTGATGAATTTGATTCTCCAGGTTCAGCAAGCGTAATCAGCATCCTGGGAACGCAGGATTATGGTGGACGTTACAGCTAGTTGCAAAACGATAGGCCACCCTTCTATTTTTTTGACATAGCATTCGGACCCCGTTGGAGAGCGCCACTGTGCCAGTGACCTGCGGCAACCTGAGGCGGTAGCTCAGCCGTCTCGGCACGCGCACCCCGAGGGCGAGACGCACTACAGCGGAGCTTCAACAGCTGTACGCACAGAAATCCGGCGCGGTCTATCGTTTTGCAACTACAGTGTTGGACCACTCCTTGAATCAGCACCACTCCTTGAATCAACGAGGCACCGTTTTCCACACAGGGGGCGAATCGCCGAGATACATTGCATACATGTCCAATGATTCTAGACCTACACCATATAATTATCTCAGAATTTTGTGCTGGCAGAAAAATCCATGGGACGGTGTCGCGCGAGCGATGGATACAAGACAGGACGGGACTGTACTTTTGCGCAGAGTGCCAGGCGCATGTACGGGTGAATTTCCTGCTGTAAATTATTTTATAGGGCGGCTGGATACTAAGAAAGGTGTTGATGATATTGGGGTGCCGCCATCCAAACGTTGAAGCATGCCATGAATTTCTCGTCTGGGGCGGGACGTCCGAGCGTGACGGTCTCAGGGCGCCTAACGCCGATGTCCCAAAATGGCAAACAAGGTGGTTGGACCTGCGGGCGCCGCGCACAGGTGGCTCGAGCATCCTGAACATGATTTATACCACATCTCCTTCACCAACATGACCGGGAAAGCTCTCTCAGCTCGAGCTAAAGCTGCCAAACAGCGGCGCGTAAAAAATGCGAAGCTGGCTACAGCTCACGAGGTCTGGGAGAACGAGCAAGCCAAACCAGAGGGGATGAAGAAGAAGAGCGTCCGGACAATTGCCAAGGAATGCGATGTCAGCTACAGCACCCTCAACCGCCTAGTCAAAGGTGGTCGATCCCTCAGTGCCTTCAATGCGAAGAAGCGACTGCTCACTGCCGAGGAAGAGCGCACCATTGTCGAATACATCCTGGAGAGCTCAGACCGGGCACTTCCCCCGTCCCTAGCCGAAGTCGAGCTTGTTGCTAACGCGATTCTCGCTGCACGTCCCTCAGCACCCTCCGACCCGCGTACTGTCGGCAAGAACTGGGTCGACCGCTTTCTCGACACGTACCGGGACGAGCTCCAGACCCATTGGTGCAAGCCGCTTGACACGGTTCGAGCCAGGTCGCTGAACCCGGAGATCCTCAAGCACTGGATGGAGGAGATTGTTGGAGGCCGCTATCATGGCAAGTTCCGTCCTGAGGACACCTACGCGTTTGACGAATCAGGCTTTCCTGCGGAGTTCTCGCGCCGGTGTCGAGTTGTGGGCCGCCGAGGAACCAAGACGCAGCACAAGCAAGGGACCGCCAGTCGAGAGAACACGACAGTTCTCATCACGATTTGTGCAGATGGGACAGTCCTTAAGCCTCTCATCATCTACAAGGCGAAGAACTTCCGAGCGGCCTGGGCTGAGAACAACGTTGCCGGCGCGTCGTTCGCATATTCTGACAAGGGGTGGACCGACGGCGAGATCGCCGCAGCATGGCTGATCAACGACTTTGACGAGCAGACTCGTGACAAGGCAGCTGGACGGCCCCGGGCTCTGTTCGTTGACGGACATATCTCCCACTACTCGAAGAAGCTGCTCGACCATGCCACCAGCCTCGGCATCGAGATCTTTGGCTACCCTCCCCACTGCACACATGCCCTCCAAGGACTCGATGTTGCCTGCTTCGGGCGCATGAAGGAGCTCTTTCAGGAAGAGCTTCGAACCTTCGAAGAGGCCAACGGCCGCGGAATCAACAAATCCGACTTCGCCGGTGTCTTCGGTACGGCGTTCCTCAAGGCGTTCACTCAAGAGACCATCGCTGCTGCATTTTCGAAGACAGGGATTCATCCCTACAACCCCGATGCCGTCACCCCTTCGCAGACAAAGCCTAGCGAGGCTACTTCAATCCAAGCTCCGTTCCCGCTTCGCGCGCCGAGCCCTGTTCAAGCCGTCCTCAGCGTCTTCGAATCCGAGAAACCGACTGCATTCGAGCTCAATCCCGACACTTACCAGACCGCTGCTGTACCCGGCGAGACGCCACCGGTGACCCCGACACGGATGAGGCGACGGCTAGTGGGCAGCCTGGCTCAGTCCCAGTCCGGACGGACGCTCATTGATAACAAGCTCATCACTTCCACCTTCCCTGTCTTCGAGCCGACTATCGAGCCTGTGACACCTGCAGCAACACCGCGTCGCCGCCCTCGAGTTCAGTCTGAGCTCCCTGCAACACTCGAGGATGCACGCACCATGATAGAACACCAGCGCGCGGTCATCGACAGCCTGCGCGAGAACCTCGAGACCAAGCGCGCCGCCGTCCGCAGACAGAACGCCCAGCTTCTCGTGCAGTGTTTCCACCTGAAGAAGATAAATCATGCGCTCCGCGGGAAGGAATCTCAGAAGAAGATCAACAAGCGGAAGCTGTTCCATGGAGGAAAGGGAAGGGTGCTCACCGACCCCGAGTTTAAGCAGCTCATAGCAGAGGTCGAGGCTGCCAAGATGCGAAAGGTGGAGGCCCGGAAGGAGAGTTTGCAGCGGCGCGCAGATGCAAAGGCGACAAGGGCGTCTCTTGATCTTCAATGGGCCCGAATGCTCGAAGACCACGCGGCCGCCGTGCGCAGATGGGAGGGCGAATGCTTGCGGCTTCGGGAGATGGGGACATTGGTGAAGAACTTGCCGAAGAAGCCCAAGAAACCGCTCAAGCCTAGACTTAACGCGACTAGCAACGCCCCAGCAGCATCTCGAGAGGTGGAGGTCGACGAAGACGAGGGTTCTGACGTGGAAATGGATGATTCGGACGCAGAGAGCAGTGCGGAGAGCGAAGACGACCTTATGGGTGACGACGCGTGACGCCGTATCACGATGCGTCACGATGCGTCACGTAGCTGATGCAAGGAGTGGTTATTGTGACATTTGGGCTCTTTACTCGAATACGAATGTCGTTTATTCCACAACTAACCTGTCGCTCCCAGACTCGACACACAGCATGGCATGTAGTACATGATACACAGAGAAAAAAATGGAGACCGTTCGTTGCGAAATACACTTCTGAGGAGCGCCGCTCAAGTACCTGATTCAAGGAGTGGTCCAACACTGTAGCTGTAAGGCCCCACTTCGTTTCGGCAGAGATGCCGGGAAGCCGACGTGATTGTGACTAATACGTAACGCAGCCGGTGACAGACGTGTCTTCGGGACTCCGGACACCTTCATCCGTAGCGGCGTTCCTATCGCCACCGCTACGGAGGCCCTGTCCAGCGCTGCTAGCTGCGCTGGCGACGCCTCCGACAGAGCGTACTAGTACTCCGTGTGTGTAGCCGCTCAATGAATATCTGCTTACAAGAGTTTTATTGCGCAATGACAACTCCTCGCCCAAATTACAGTAGTGCAGTGATTTGACGCTCAATGCCAGTGCACTCCTGCTCAACGCACGAAACCGCAACACGCGGCCTCAGTTAGCTGGGATGCCGGAATCTGGGCTCAGAAACGATACCCCGCGCACTGTCATATATTTCCAATATTTACTATGATTTTTAACACCGTCACATTCCATACCAGAACGGCGTGTGCGGCGGCGGGCACTCGCGCTGGCCCAGGGCGCTTACTATATTGTGTGCGTTCGCCGTTGAGTGGGAGCGTGTGTTGAGCGGAAAATCACTGTAAGGGAGAAGCTGTGGGTCCCAGCTAGCGTTGCCGCGGTTCGGTCAGTTCAGGGAACCTATCCCCAGAAGCAGGACATGGACCGCTACCATAGGGCTGAATGCAAATGCGAACACGAACTGGACTTACCAAAACCAGCCTTAGCTCACGAGTTCGGTCCAGGTCCATGAACTGGTTCAACAAACCAAGAGCCAGTACTCGTTGAGGGTCTTCCCGAGACCCCGGGCACCCAAGACCGTGAGCTATAAGCTAGGTGTTGCACCCGACGTCGAAAGGACTGCGAAAGAGGGTAAACCATGAGTATTATCGAGTACATACTCTACCAGGTACTGTATGAGATGAATACATGTATAGAATGACTAATCTACTTGTCGATGAGCTCGTCAGTGACTGTGCTCGCGATCAGTGCCTTCTCCGATGCGCTGATGGTACTAAACGTTAACCATCCTTGAGAAGTTGAGGCGCCTCGAAGATCTCACCGTAACTTCAGGTGTTTGCGCAACTGGACTTCTCTCTGTCGCGAGAGCGCGGGCTCACGTCTGCAACGCAAACATCCCGATGTCTCCTCGCTCCTCGCACGAGGGCCCAGCAGAACACGACCCGACGCCATTTGTGCAGCGGTGTGTTCTTCGGCTCCACGTCTGGAGGCTGGCTTACGTTTGTCGCAGCAGCTGGCATATTGCGTGCTTGGCATTGTGCTTTCGTCACGACAACTAGAAATGAGCGTTCATGTGCGCAGCTTTGCCAGCTGCGTGCAGGAGGAACATCAGCTGCTTACCATCTGCGTCGCTGGCCGCGCCGTCCGGCTGAACGCGGCCTAATGGGCCCAATTGAGGGGTGCGTCCTCGACTCCTCGAAACAGCTGCCTTCGCTCGCCATGTGCGCTGATTCCTGTGCCGCAGCTGTCAGCATGTGTGCCAGCCTGAGATGAGGTACGGCGTGACCGAGTTGTCGTGGTCGTTTCCTCGATGGCTGACGTGCTCCCGCTGCTCGTCCACATGAACACAGCCAAGGCTTCGGAATTCTCACGACGAGTAATGGCGTTCTGACTGTGCACGAGATGGTGAGTGGAAATTTGAGATAATTTGGCACAAAAGGCTCACCTGCCAATTTCGCTGGCGCAGCGCATTCGCGACTGGCGGAGCTCAGGGGACACGCTAGCGTGAAGAGCTTAGAGCCATGATCAGACAGAACAAGCTTCCAAAGTCTCGGGTTTGAGCTTCTCACGACAGCCTTGTTGACATGCGCGCAGTGCAGAGGACCTGGGAAGAAGACACGTGCAGTGAGCCATGAGAAGCATGCGAGACGCACGGATTATGCACCATATATTGCCTTCCTGAGGTCGTTGCTGCCACTCGGGATCCAACTCTGAGAGATTCTGGCATCCCGCGACCGAGGCTAGGACGACTGCGACAAGACAAGACACATCAGCTGCAAGGACGATGCAGACTCTGCAGAGCACAGAGAGCGGCTCACCTCGACAGCGCCTCGAGCAACTCCGACTCGAGATTTATGGACATCTGATGATCAGCATTGAGGCCATCGACGGTGAGCCGTTCCTTGCTGTTGACATCGAAGGTCATGTTGTCTGCAGTTCCCCAGCCGAGCTATGCGGCCTCGATTAGTGCTTGAGCAGATAATAAACAAGGCAGCATACCTGATCGCAAATAACATAGCCCTCGACGACACAGGCAACAATCGCAATCTTGCCCTCAATCTTCGCAGACATGAGGATGTTCGACTCGAGCATCCACTTCGTTGGGCTATCAGCAGATGCGTTGATATTGTGTGCAGTGACGCTGAGGAACAGCCGTGGAAGCATGGCTCCACGGCTTGCAGAATGGCCGAGGCTCTGCGCTCTGACGAATGTATGCATTCATACACACGCCAGACTCCAGAGCACAGGCAGCGGATCACCTAGAGCGAGAGCAAGTCAGAAGAGAATTTAGAGCGAAAAGAAGACGGCGTACCCTGGCAGCAGCTGGAGAAACGGGCAAGCATGAGGCGAGAGCTGGACGTCGAAGTTTGTCTCACCCCAGCCCTTGGCTCTATTTGCAGCAACAGCAGGACCTACCGGGAAGTTGCAGCTCAGTTATGCGTAAGAAATCACACAGGTCTGCCGCGCGAAATGGCCCCTGAGTTGGTAAGAAAAGGAAGCGTCAGCCACGCGTCAGCGCCGCAGCACTGCTAGTACATCGCGCGCACTGACGAAGAGCGGTGTCCGGTGTCCATCTGGTGCCCCACGCGCACGGAGTCACCACCCGTGACGTTCCATCAAGATGTGACGGGTTTATGCCGAGACATTCAACTGGGGCCTTAACGTCCACCATACAGGATAGGCTCAACGATAGGGCCAGGGGACGACCTGAAGCCGTCCGCCGCTTGCGACGATGCTGGATGCAGTCAGCACTGATTGGATGACTTCCCGTAAGCCTCGAGACCATCCCGAGACTCGAGCACTTGCACAAGACTCGGCAAGCGAAGTCAAACCCTAAGCCAAACCTTCAGATCTGGTCTGCTTATAGCCCTGTTCCTACTAAACGAGGGCATGCCGAGCAGTGCCGGACTTGCCGTTGACGTGCCGACCCACAATTGTGCCTGCTCGAGCTCCATGTTGGAGCCATGGTAGCATCTCGAGGCTTACGGGAAGTCATCCATTATCATCGCGTGCTGCAACCGCAGAGGTACGCACTGTTCGGCCTTCATTGCTCCATATTCCAACAGAGACGGGGACCGAGGGGAGTCACGAGGAGTCACTGCGGTCATACGGGCTCCAACGTGAGGAAACCTCGTAGTTCGCGTATGATTTGATACTCCAGACAACGGGTCATGAGGCAGGGGTACACCTTGACCGCAAAAATACGCGATGCATATGCAAGAAGAGCTATACATGATCCTTTGGCTTGTCGCAGCGTAGCCAAGTTGCCCAGAATCGAATCGGGGTGGTCTTGGGGCCAGTTATCCACGCTTCAGCGATTTGGGTGAAGCCGAGGTGTGTGTACCAATCAACCTGCAGAACTTGTAAGTCGAGCGCTGCAATAACAGAATACACCCTTACAAGTTCCTGAGAGATCGTGGCAAGTGCAGCGAACTTCCCATCTTCGACAGCCTACGGATGTGGATCAGCGCGAGACTACGTCATACACGGATAACAGCTCACTCGTTTCATGCCAGCCTGTACCATTAGCGTGCCGTAGCCCTTGCCCTGGTGCTCGGGATCGGTGGCGATCAAGTTCGCATACCAGTTGTTTAGCATGCCCTTCCGCGTTCAGCGGCGCTCGTAGATGCAGAACAGCGACGGATGACTCACATCTTTACCGTACGCGTCATCCGCAATCTTGAGGGCTTCCGGATACTAGCTCAACGTCAGCTGCACGAACACGGGCACACAGGAGGACATACCTCTTTCAACCACCAGTTTCTGGTTTCGGGATCGAGTAACTCAAGGAATTGGTTAAATCCCGCGGCCCTCTGTTCCTCGCTGCTCTCTGGGGGTCAACCTGGGCCTGTCCTCGGAACACATGTTCGACTCACGTTCTCATCATCGTCGTACCAGGGCCGAACCAGAGACCGGTTGCCAGTATCTTGTCGGAGTCCTGCGGCGATACAACATACATCCGGCCTGCTACTCGCGCCGCGCCGAACTGCATGCCGAAGATGTGCGGCTTGAGACTGGGGTTGTTCCCAGTCATGGCGATGGACGCATTGTCTACATTCGATATTCAGCCCCGCAACCTAGACAAGGTTGGACGAATACTCGCCCCAGGGAAAGGCACGAGCAGCGAGTGCAGTTGCCTCTTCAATCTCCTGGTCTGTATAACACGGTCAAGCAGCTGCAGAGACGGCTCGTATGCGTTGAGGACCACGGACCTGTCGGGTGCTCGAGAAGCCGAACACGTACGGGCGTGGCGGAGGACATGGGGAGCTTGGGTGTACATATAGAATTACGTTGTGCTTATATCGGTGTCGTAGACAGAAATCTACGCGCGGGAGGCAGCACATGGTAGCTCACCGAGTCGCATATCTGAAACGCGCGCGTTCAGGAGCGCAACGCGGGAAGTCCACGGAGCCCGCCACTAGCCATTCGCTCAAGTGAACCTCGAGGCATTTGGGCGACAGAGGTGTGACGCTCAGATGAGCAGGTCCCTTGATAACCGCTTCGGACGGGACGCAGCCTATGTCGCTGACGAGTAGAGCGACTGCGATATTGTTGAGCGTGTCCTCGGTGACACCAGGAGGACGAAGGGTATCAATGGGGGGTGCATTTGTTCATGTATACCGTATATACCACGAGCTCAACAAATCTACGCAGAAGAGTCAGCGAAAGAGCAGCATGCAACGGCAGCTTTGCTCACATGTATTCACGCAGACAGCGGCCATGGAACGCTCATGAGTGAGATTCCAGCCCTCGGCTTACATCTTCCAATGTGCCCCTAATATCCTCCACGCGCGATCCCTGCTTCTCGACCTCCGCTCTGTTCAACACCTTCAAAGCAGCTCGGGCTTCGTGAACGAATTCGTACGAGCGGTCGACCGACTCGTCTACTGCCGTCTTGTCGTTCGAAGAAGATACATAAGGCAGCACGGAGGAAAGCTCGACGTCGCAAGCTCTCAGCAAAGCGAGGTCGCGTAGAGTGTCGTTGAGAGGTAAGGGGTTGGCTTTCGACGCCATGGTGGTCGCGGAGAGCCTGCCTGTGCTTTACGGGAATTCTGCGATAAGATTGGCTCGCCATGATCAAGGCACGTCGCGCGTCATCAACTGCGCTTAGATAAGATAAGGATACAAAAGTATCTTCAAAATCCAGGCTCGAGTAGGCAGGGGATGTACCTCGTCGTTCTCAATCTTCGAACTACACGCAAGGCTTGGATTTCTGTATGAGTGACAGTCAATCAGTCCCGTCAGACGGGGAGGATACCCTGCGCGGGATGTCTTCAGCGCCACAAAGCTCTGCTAAGTCACAGAAATGGCAACAGGGGAAAATAATTCAGAAACGAAATAGGCCAGGCGCGACACCGACGCTGCACGAAACGTTCATGTCCTCGGTCGACTTCGAGACGGCGGTCAAGCAGGAGGAGGCGTACCTTCGCCAGGTGCATCCTACCTCGGACGATATTCCATCATGCATGAAGCTCTTTGACAACTTCCTGCAATGTAACGGTGCGTCCCTCGACCATCCTGACCCCGCATGTAGCTCACGCTTTCACAGTGGTTGCGGCCCAGATGAAGTCTCTCTACAGGTATGGCCAGATGTCCGAGTGCGGGCAGAAGCTTGAAGACTTCAAGTTCTGTATGAGCAACAAGGGAGTGCACCCACAGGAGAAGTACGATGCGTGGATACATCGTAGAGCGGAGTGGTGGGCGCGTCGGCGGATGACAAACAGCAGCGAAGATGTATGGGAGGTTCGGACGTACGTGCTCGGAACCTTGAGTCTCTGCTATGTACTGACTTGCGCTGTCCCAGTGAACCACTACAAGGTTATCCTCCCGTACGATCCAACCTAGACAGCAGTCAGACTGTTGAGTAGCTCGGGTCTTCGCCGTCTATCTATACAACCTTTGAAATCCCAAGTACCCCTTGATTGGCGGTGCCGCTCATGCTACAGAGCAAGCCTCGACGTCGGCAAGCACGGTGCCTAGCACCACTTTAGAATGGGAGAGGCGTGAAATGAATCCATTCACTATGATGCTTCTCTTCAGCAACAGTCAATACAAGTCGTATTCCATGACTACGAAAGCACTGCAGTCATGAATAGTAAGTATCGGTATGCTTTGTGTCATACTCGTTCTGCGCGTACAGCTCAATCCTTTCGTATAGGAAAGGTTCATTGCATAATGAACAATCTGCGTGCAAAATATATAATTGCCTCTGGGAGAGGATGTCTGTCGTGGTATGCAGGGCCCGTTACGGCGACGGTTGGCAGCCCGACGCCTTCGCGGTCGCCCATACCAGCCCTCGAGCCCTGTGTACCACGAGCAGCGAATGGAGGCCGCTCACCTTCCTGGTGGCCCGTGGTTCACACTCCGCAACGTCGAAACCTCGGCGCGAGGCCGACGCGTCCACGAGCATATAAAGCAGAGGTGGTCGCGCTTGCTCACCAAAGGCGTTCTTGGGAGCGACCTCCCACCACGCTCGTTCGGGCCTCTCGACTTGGGACCCCGCCGAGACGCGTTTACGACACTAACGAGCCTCACATAGTAAAGATACCCTAATTACTTTCAAGATGAATTTCCCCTACGGCGACAATTCTGCTTTCGACTTCGACATCGTCTCGTTCGTGGACTCTTATCTTCAAAATTCGGACTGCGATGCTGGTCCATCCCACCAATTGCCCCCAACTCCCCCTCAACCGCCCGTCCCTGGCTTCCCCGTCCTCGCATACACCCCAGTCGTCCCATCCAACAACCTTCCACTACAATGGGACCTCGTCAACCTCGACGCGTTCGCGGCCCACCAGACGATCGCGCTCGAGGAGGCCACAACGGCCGAAGCTCCGGAGCCTCCGCAACCCGTGAAGCGAAAGAAGGCGATCAACGGCTTCTTCGCATTCCGGATGGCGAAGAACCGGGAACAGCGCGAGGCGCAGGGTGCGAAGCTCGGCTTCGACGGACAGCAAGACCTCTCGAACTCCGCACGCGACTCGTGGCGCGCGCTGACGAAGGAGGAGCGCGACGCTTGGTGCGAGAAGGCGGCCGAGGAGACGCGCGCGCGCGCCGAGAGGGAGAGCGCGTCGGCGAGTGCGAGCACGAGCTCGAGCCCGGGAGTGTCGGGGAGGCGGCCCAGGAAGGCCACACCGGGGCAGAGCAGGAAGGGGAAGGGGAAGGGGCGGCAGCATGCCTCGCCCGTCCAGCCAAGCGGACTCGAGACGGAGTCTGCGCGGGTGGGCGGTTCGCCGGAGGAGGGGCAGGGAGCGGAGGCGCGACCGGCCAAGCGGCGTCGGACGCAGACGCCTGGCGCGCAAAAACCTGAGCAGGTGGTCAGTACGGGATGTCTTTCGTCGACCGCAGCCTTGCTCACCGAAATGATTCTAGACTCCCGAGGCTGTGTCATTGCTGCAGATAGCCCAAGATGGGCCCGATGACGGCCTTTGGACCCTAGCGCCAGGCTGGGTGTCCTTCGAGTCGCCCAGCGGAGGGGGTGGTATCGGCGTCCCCGTCGACTACTTCACAGTCGACGAGGCGTTCGAGCACGAGGTCCCCGGTACCGCTCTTCCCAGGCCGGAACACCACGTCCCTTGCAGCACTGCAAAGGGACGTGACCCGACCCGGGAGTTTACTGCTCCACCACGACCATGGCCGACCCCTGGCGTGGACGAAAATCTGCGGCCGCTCCGCGTGGACAACAGCCGCCTTCACAAGGACGAGCTCGCTGCCAGCCGCAGGAGCTCGTACTCGGAGCTGGCCCATGCCTTAGGGTGACATGGGCTGCGCGGCTCGGGCAGCATGCTGTGCGAGCTTTACCGTGCTTTCAAATACTTGTTCCTCTGCTCTTTCGCTCTTTAGTCTCTGTCCGCTTCTCTTTTATCTCATCTTCGTCCAAGCTTTGTATCGCGGTGGCTCAACTCTCCTTTCGTCTCTTTCAGTAGCTTTTACGGGTTTATCGGGTACTTAGGCTTCATACTATTCCATCCTATATTTTGAGACACAACTCGATCCTTCTTTCACGTCTTTCTGCGCGTTTGTGACGCGATGGCTCGTCCAGTGTCCTCGCCTGTGGCCTCTGCTCTGTACATGCAGGGGCTCACGGGGGACGGAAAATAATCCACAGTTATGGCTGATAAGTGTTCCTCGAACGGGACTTACAAATGAGCAAGAACTGATCTCTTTGCAGCGCACTGCGCGTTCCTCTATCGAACGCAGCGACTCTGCCTGTGTATGTTCAAGACTGCAGCCATGAGTATTGCAAGGATCACCTACAGATGGACGTAAAGGACGCTTGACTCGTCTCGGCTTGTCGAGTTTATCCCTAGCAACATATTCTCACCCAGGAGTCGTACTGCGGTCAAAGTGAGATGCGCTGGCACGTTTGGATTTGCAGGCGATACGGACGCGTAAAACGTGCATGTTGACGTGGTGGGATCTTGAGGTCATTCTGGCTGACTCTCCGAGATTACCGGCTATCCCCTAGGTATATATTTGCCTAGCTTTGTTGCGAGGTCGTCTGTCCTGACTTTCCCGCAGAGAATCATCACCATCTCGCGCTCTCGACGCCCAAGTCCTGGGAAGAAGAGTACTGGACGATGGACGCCGTCACCAAGGCTTCCGACATTTTGACTACGCTCTTCATACGCCTGCCATTGTGGCTTCTTCAGGCCATACCGCCATGGAACCGTCCGCGCCCTGGTTGGACCTTGTTTCGTACGGTTCTGCTGCAATATCTCAAGTACAGCGAAGCGTCTCCCTTCCCAGCAGGCCTCGATGCCTACGATTACACCGCTATCGTCGGCGGGCGAGGCATCAAGGGCGTGTGGGTACCACCTACGCCTCACCTCGTCCGCGGGGAGGTCAAGGCGTGGGCGAACCTCGCGGACGTCGAGTGCGCTCGAATTCTCGGGTACTGGTACGACAAGTCGGGTCATGACACGCCGCCCGGGGCGATCCCCGCGGAAGGGGAGCGGGTTATCTACCACCTGCACGGCGGCGCTTTCGCGCGCTTCTCTGCGCACCCAAGCGACACTTCGTCGCACGGCCCACGGGCGATCCTCGAGCACTCGCGCAGCATCCACCGACTCTTCAACCTCGAGTATCGACGCACAAAAGGCCCCGCCGACGCGCCCACGAATCCGTTCCCCACCGCCCTGCTCGATGCGATCGCGGGATACAACTACCTCGTCACCGAAGTTGGCTTCCTCCCAGAGAACATCGTCGTCACGGGCGACTCTGCTGGAGCGAACCTCGCGCTCGCGCTTGTACGCTACCTCGTTGAGCAGCGTGGCCAGGACGACACGGCGTTCCCGCGTCCACCGGGAGCCCTTGGGCTCGTCTCGCCATGGGTCGATCTGAGCGTCCGCGGACACGAGCCGAGCTCGTCCCTCTACATCAACCGGGATGCCGACTACGTCGACACCTTCACCGCCAGCTGGACACTCCAAGCCTATCAGTACTGCGGTGCGCTAGGCTGGGCGGGCGCCGAGAAGAATCGGTACATCTCCCCTGCGTGCGAGCTCATCCCGGACGAAGAGATCTCCTTCGCAGGTTTTCCGCGCACGATAATTATCGCCGGAGGTGCAGAGGTGCTTCGCGACCAGATGCGGGTCCTGCGCAGCAGAATGGTGAAGGATCTTGGGGATAAGGATGTCGATTACCACGAGTTCCCTGGCGGATTCCACAACTTCATGGCTATCCCTGGCTACGGATCCGAGCGCACACAGGCACTTGATTCGGTGCGGGACTGGCTCGAGCCTGCGCAGTCCTAGAGGACGCTCTGGGAGAACTTCGTGAATGTGAGTCCGCGAGGTAATCACTCAGAAACCCCGTATTCATTGGACAATAGATTTATTATGTACCAAGTCTGAGGGACATCAATCCTAGTCAAATTTCTTATCGTCATATGCGATCTAAAGAATCATTTTGCCAAGGTCGCTCTCCAGCGGTTCACGAACTCGTAGAAGATCCCACAAACTTGAGATCTTTTTGGGCAAGGGACGCAGCAATCTCGCGAAAGATGGACGAAGCTTTGTCGTATAGATCGGGATTGAAGCGCACCACGACGCGTCCAGGGGTCGCCTCGGCCTTGCGAAGTGCTCCAGCGACGAGCTCGCGGTAGCGATCGAGCTGCTGAGCAATCGAGTAAATCTGTGGAAGTGCTCCCCCAAGAACGTCCAAGAACTCCCAGCCGTACATGACCCCTCCACGCCGTGCGGGGCGTGCGAAGATGTCGAGCGACGCCCACTCCAGCCTGCCCATGTATACTGACCACACCGCGGGGCTGATGTCTTCGTCGTTCCTCACGAGCCTGAAGTTGAGGAGCATCCAGACAGAGAGCCAGAAGACGGACTCCATGTCGTGAAGGGGGTTGTACTGGAACCGCGGTGGAGGCGCGTCGGGTATGCGGCGCTTCCTTTTCCCAGTGATAGCGGGCGGGGTGGGTATCTCGTATTCGCGACCTAGTTTCTCATAGATTGTAGCCTTGTAACGAAGTTCCTTGGCCCGTTCTTCTAGCTCATCGTCCGAGGAAGGTGTAGAAAGTTCCAAAAACCGGTAGTCGTCTTCTCCGACCTCGACCGCCACGAAGGACGCCGTACCCTGCTCAGAGAGCTTATTAGGCAATGCCAGAGGTTCACAGTCGGAGCGACGACTTACGACTTTCCCGTATGCGGTCATATCGCTGCAGTATCTCGCGTACTCCACGTCCGAGAGCTTCCCGTCCGTGTTATGAATCAGGACGTTTCCAGGGCTGATATCACGATGAACCCAGCCATTCTTGTGCAGGAGACGAAGACCTAGGATAATGTGGGTGTCAGCGGCCGCCCATTCTAGGTAAAGAGGTACAACAGACCATCCACGACGTCGGCCAAAGCCTTGAACGCCTCCCCTAGTGATGCTGCTTCCGCGATGCTGTGTGCAACCTCCGCATATACGGTACGGCGGTGGATCTTCGCCAAGGGATAGGGCGTTCTCACCGGGCTGAGCCTTGGCTGGCGATCCGGCGTTGATGTGTTGAAGTCCAGGAGGATGTAGGGATCGCGCACACGGACGAGCTCCATGCCGCGCCACCTGACCCGGTGTGCACGATCCGGCTGTCCGTTGATTTCGACGTCGACTTCGTCAACGACCGTGGTGAAGTGCTTCGCAAAGGCCGCGCGCTCGTCGGGGCCGCCAGAGCTGTGGATCCTGCGAGAGATCGTTCCCTCGGAATCGCCGCGGTCGTCCGGCCACGAGTCCTTCAGCACCAGCGACGGCTCGAGCTCCTGCCCACCATCGAGCCGACGCACTTCCCAGACTCGTGTGGCGCGGCTGCGCGGCACTTTCGCTCCCGTGTCTGATATGACGCGCTGTGTACGATAGGTAGTGGTTCCAACCTGGATGTCGTACTGAGGATTGCCGCTGGGATCGCAGGGCGAGTAGCAAGAGATGGTAGGATCAAATCCGAGTTCCTCTCGAGTCCCGAAAAGCAGCGGAAGGAAAAACCGGATCGCATATTCGGGGTTCTAGAAAAGGGCTCAGTCAGATGCATCCCCGCTTCCGCTACACCCTGCCTTACCTGGATCCAATTAAACGCGTAGGACACGATCATCTCAGAGCGGCCGATGAACCACATGCGCATCGTATTGTCTTCAGCACTGAATCCAATGACGAACCGGCGTCTGGGATCTTCGCGCATAGTATGTGCCATCCGCTGTAAGACGTCGAAGTTGTTCTGATTCTGAAGAGAAAGTCTCTGTCAGCTGTTTACTATACGAGAGCAGTCGATGACGTACGCGGCGAGCCCGCAAGCTCTCGGGTCTGCTCCTGAAGTTTCCGGGAACCACGAGTTTTTCGACTTTGCGTTGGGTACCGATGGGTGACGACAAGCGCAAAGTGCCGTAGGCGTTTGGCCAAGGGTCGTCGTCGTCGTCGTCATCTTCATCATCTTCTCCATCCAATGGGTTGCCCAGCTTGCACCGGAAACGAAGAATCGCTGAATCCTTCTCCACGTCTGTCGCCTGCTGGATGCCGTGGACCATCTGGGCAAACTTCAAGGAGATGTCTTGGGCACATACGGCGAGTTTGCCGGGCCCCTTCTTTTGTGCGAGCTTGTCCATGACTTGCTCTACTGTCGTTCCTGAATGCATAGGAGGCAGCAGTTCATTATAGAAAAAGTCAACGGGAGCCTGGAGAATCTCCCGTTCGTATATATATCTGGAGTAGAGCGAACCCCAACGATCCGTCTGGAGAAGGGCCGGAGACGACTGCACCCTACGCAGCTTCGGGGCCATGGTGAGAGGGGGCGGTGTTTCCTCGCGAAGGATCAGATTAGGAAAGATGCTGTTGTCGTCAAGCGCGGGTTCGTCGTGAGGGGGTTGGTGGACGCGAGCGGACATTCCGTCGGCGTCAGAGAGAGAAGGCGTTTGGCGAGGCGAAGTGGACATGGTCGGCTTGGGGAGGATGACTGCAGTCACTCGTCCCAGTCTGGAACGGAGTTATATGTCTTTGCGGCGCGTGGGCCATTCCTAAGTGGGACAAGTGGCCTGTGTGGACATGGATTTGTAGTCAGAATCAAGAAGCAAAAGCGACAAAGGTTGCATATAGCCACCTGTCCCCAGCTCGGAAAGCGTAACGCAAGTGGGTGGCTGTGGGTGGCTGCCGCCATTCATTCAGGCCATAGTGCACGTCAGGTCTGGGGTATGTTGGGGCGGTTGTTGATATTCTTCCGTGTGTTCGAAACTTCGGGTACTGAAATTTCGTGTCGACGTATCATCTGCCCGGGATTCATCCGACAGCCTACGAACAGCATTACTACCAAGCGCATATATTCAACGCGCTGAACGCACCTTGCAATGTACTGAACTTTGCCACGCGTGCCCATCTCCTTCTGCGTGGCAGGACCCAGCCGAGGCGTAAGCGGGTGCGGCCAGGCGTGAGTGTATGCGGCTGCTTGGGCACTTCGTAGGGCGTCATTCAAAACCACGCGCATCGCTTCCTCGGTCTCTGTCAGTGTCCGTCCATGAAACTGGTGCTGTAAGGCACGCACCTCGTTCTACATCGGCGCAGCTGGTAAATATCAGGCCGTGACCAGACGAACTGCACTGTACTGCGTAGCATCCGCGTTGCCACGCCGTACAAGCATCATCGAAATGGAGCAAAGGATCATTGCGAGAGTGTCATATGCTGGAATTGGGCAGGTGAGGTTTTCTGCACCCGTCGGCACGCCTGGTCATGTCTCGAAGTCGCGCGAGCCGGAGCCGACGCTGCGCCTACCTCGCGGCTCAGGCACTGGATGAACGCTTTTCGGGAGGCAAATTTACAGAGCAGCAGTAGCAATGTATAGTGTAATGTAAGCAAAGTCGGCCTTCACATGGAGGAGCAGGAAGGGAAGAGAATCGGGCGCCCCGCCCGACGGGCGTGGCAGGATGGCACGTGATACTGAGCGCCAGCTGGTCCCCGGGATTTTCGGACGCGCTGAGTTCTCCTTGCTAGGAATTATTTTGCAGTATACATAGCCTCTTGCATTGTAGAGAAACGAGATACACAGCCCTACATAAGCTTTGAATATCTAGACACGAAAGCCACAGATATTCTTGAGTTGTTCTTGAGATTGAAGGCCTCGGCTTGGCGGAGGGCGGCTATCACCGAACTTCGTGGCGTTCGGGGACTGCCGCGCACATTATTTTCACCATTTCCTGCAGGCACTCGAACAGACGCCGAGTCCTAAGTTTCCTCAATATCGCTGGAACACCTAAGCCTCAGGTCAACAATTTTAGTTTGATTCTCGAAGTTATGGATAGAGCAAGTTCTGTGCATTGCTTGTACGTCTCGAGTTTTTGGATGACACGAGCTGACGACGACTCGGACGAGGTCCGCCGCCGTTGACGTTGACGAAGGGCCGGCGCGTCGGTGCAGAGAGCAGTTCGCGGCCAACTATACTTCTGGGTTCCAATGTGGCAACTTGTACCAGTGCTTATAAGTGATTTACTGTAATGTTCAGCCGTAAGCGTTACTTACTTCTGTGTTGATGACGTATAGCTTCTGGAGGCATGACAGCTCTGTCGGCATCTCGTAGTAAAGCTGTCGCACTCTATCCTTAGCACCTATCAGAGCGTCAGCCTGACTTTGATTTGGCCCATGGTAATCTCGAAGTGAGCACTGCAAAGATGAACACCCAAGCTGTTATCTGACGACGGAGTCCCAGCCGTATCCCTTCGAGCTCCTCGATGCCGGTCTGGTGCAAAGGCCGGTGAATTGCTGCCAGCCCAGATCCTGCATTTTCATCGACCAGAACATAAGCTTATCCAGAAGCAGACCGCGTCGCAGAACTGTTTTGCCAGGCTGTACGAGTGAAGCCTGCGCCAGTAGTACCTGAAGCTACTATGGTAGCGACCAGTTCCTTCTTTTTCGTCGACGTTGGTGCCATTCAGGTTGTTCTCGGGCCATATAAGTACATGGATCTGCTCTGTCCTGACCGAGATCAGAAATTGGTGCTGGCAAGCCTTTCAAGCTCCTTTGATTGGTGCAGAAACAGATTCGCATCCTGCGCCTTGGGGGCGCTGAGTATGCGACGGTACGCCGGCCCTTTTTCCTTCGCTCTCAGAGCCGTCTGAGTCTACTGCGCAGCGATAAGCTCACCAAATATTCCCTTGCAGTATGACTCACTGGCAGACGTGCACGCTTTCATGTAAATGAGGGCATTTATCCCTGCTTCAGCGTGTACAGGTCGATATATGTGCTGCACCTCTCGTAAAATACAAGGAGCAGACGACGCTCAGGAAGTTGCGGCATGTTGCCTCCCGGACCACGCTTACTACCGTCGACAACCGGCTTCCCACGAACCCCGCTTGCTGCTGCGGGGTATCCGACCTCTCGCGAACGAACGTGCAACGGCGTGGAACACCCAGTCGGATAGGCTGTGCGCGCGTTGCATCTTACCGGGCCCCGCCGCTTGGCCTTGGGTCCAACGACCCGTCGAACACATCGCGCTGAACGTCGAAATCATCCCTCCCGGCGCCGGTATAGAGAGTCCCTTCAGCACCAGATAGACAGAGCGAATACATACATCTCTTTCATCGCGTACTGCAGCGTATCAACAGTTGGCATCTCATACCCGAGGGGCGAACAAGAGATCGTTGCGGCCGCTTTGCTCGCCGTCTGATGGCAACCGTGGCAGCGACGCCAGGCTCGAGTCTGCATCCTGCCACGAGCCGCCACGTCCGTACGAACGCAAGCCTGTGCCGGTCCTGCCCTTCCCGCAGGCGAGCCTTTATCATAAATTGACGGCAAAGATCTCGCGAGGCCGTCCCTGATGTTGCCCACCGACCCGCATCACGACTTAGACTCGACGCTCTCGCCGACCTTCCTCTAGAGCTTGGCGACCTCAAGATTGTTCAGCAGAGATCTGCAAAGTCTCCTGGTTGTCTGGACAACTCTATATAACCACGCCGAGGCCGGATATCCAACGTAAAGTTCGCAGTCTCTCATTTTCACCTCCCGTCTCGCCGCCCCTAGCCATGTTCTCGCCCGCCGCCGACAACGAGACGTTCTCGACGCCCCCGCAGAGTCCCATGCCTCCCACAGTCGATCGTGACGTTAATATCCTCGATCGGCCATCCCTTTCTCGGCGCAGCAGCCGACCTTCAAGTTTGCGGATTCAGCAGGCTCTCTCAGACTTGAAACCGGACATCGTCATCGACCACCAGTTGTCTCCTGACGTCCACAACACCGTCATGCTCACATCCGTTCGCGGCACGACACCTACGACAGCGGTCCCAACGACCCGCGGGCCTGCCCACAGCGTGCCCGCGACGAGCCCGCTCGCCCACTCCCTGACGCCAAACCCCAAGTCGCCGCGCCCGCCGCACGTAGGCCCCGACCGGCGGGCCTCCTCGCCCATGCGCTCGCCGTGCTTCGTGCACTCTCAGCTCCAGGGCCCGTCCTTCACCGAGTGGCTCCGCGGCAAGCACCAGAAGGCGCAGCAGGAGGCCCGCATCGACGGCCCGCCCAAGGCAGGCGACGTCAAGCTCCTCGGCGAGGGCTACCCCGACGGCACCGTCACCGAGCCCGCGTACGAGACCGGCTGGCTCCAGCACGAGGAGGACGAGGACGAGACGGCGGGCAGCCTCACGAAGCAGCTCGCGGAGACGGCGGTCGGCGTGCGCGAGATGAGCAAGCAGCTCGGTGAGTCTCCCCGCCCTGCCTCCGTGCCGTGGGCTTACGTCGCCCAGGCCGCACGCGCGTACACTCGAACATCCAATCTGTCTTGATCGTCACGAAGGCCAGGGACAATCGCCTCATCAAGCTGACGAGAGAGCTGACTCTCTATCTGATGCTCAAGCCTGGAAAGAGCGGGAGGGGCATGATTGTGTACGTCCCTACGTGCATACACTCGTCGCCTGACCCCTCAGATTGCATCGCAGCTATGTCGACAACCAGTTGAAGACGTCGCGGCGGTTCGACGCCGCCGGCATGGAGAAGGACCACCCAGAGCTCTTCATACCCGTTCCCCGCCGCCGCTCGTCGAGCAGCTCTTCGCTCGCGTCAATGGCAAGCTCAACCAAAAGCGACACTTCTATGCCTGAAGGACAGCTGCGCTACTGGACGTCCGAGATGTGCAGCCGGCAGCCCCACCTGTTTGATTTTGTCGTAACCCTCGGCGGCGACGGCACCGTGCTCTTCACTTCCTGGCTCTTCCAGCGCATCGTGCCGCCAGTGCTTCCCTTCGCGCTCGGCTCGCTAGGCTTCCTGACTAACTTCGACTTTGCTGACCACCAGTCGGTCATGGACAACGCCATCGACGCCGGCATTCGTGTCAACTTGCGCATGCGCTTCACCTGCACCGTCTACCGCGCGATCGCGCCCGAGCCAGGCAAGGGCCGTCGCGCAATCAAGAAGGGGGACACGGGCGAGATCCTCATGCGGAACCTGGACAAGTGCGGCTGGGAAGCCCTCGAGTCGGGACACGCAGGCCTGCCCGAGGGCAAGTGCTCGAAGGACAAGGAGATCATGTGTTACACGACGCGCCCCGTCGAGTCGTTCGAGGTCCTGAACGACCTCGTCGTCGATCGCGGCCCGAGCCCCTACGTCAGCCTGCTCGAGCTCTTCGGCGATGAGCAGCACCTCACGACGGTGCAAGCCGACGGTCTCACGATCTCGACGCCCACAGGCTCGACTGCGTACTCGGTGAGTTGCGTGTCTCGTTCGGCGAATCCATGACTAATGCGTCGCAGCTATCGGCGGGCGGTTCACTCGTGCACCCCGAGATACCGGCGATTCTGATCACGCCCATATGCCCGCATACGCTCTCCTTCCGGCCGCTGCTGCTGCCCGATACAATGGAACTGCGAGTCTGCGTGCCGTTCAACTCACGGAGCACGGCATGGGCATCCTTTGACGGCCGTGGGCGGATCGAGTTGAAGCGTGAGTGCCTCGTCAACACATGCCTGGACAGCGGACTGACCGCCTGCAGAGGGCGACCATATCAAGATCACCGCGTCAAAGTACCCATTCCCGACTGTCTGCTCCATAAGCCAGTCGACCGACTGGTTCCAGTCCATCTCGCGCACGCTCAAGTGGAATGAACGCGAGCGGCAAAAGTCATTCGTCGTAGTCGAGGAGAGCCCAGTCAAGAAGCGGCACAGGCGCAGATCGTCTTCGCAGTCGACCGCGTCTGCTTCTGCACCTGACGAGCAGGTAGTCATCGACGACGACGATGACGAGGAGGACACGACCGAGGAGGAGAACGAGGAAGACGAAAAGTTCGACATCGACGACCTGTCCTCCGCCGAGTCTTCGTCCCCACACGCGAAGGCCAGTCCCGAGCAGCCGAAGGATAATATCAGCCCGGTCTGCCAGGAGATTGGCCACGAGAAGGCGGTCGAGCAGGAGGCCGACGAGGCGCGTAGCCGGCATCGCGCCGAGATCGCTGCCCGCGCAATCGCTCAGGGGAGCCCTATCCTCAAGCGCGGACACCGTTCGCGGTCGCGGCCAGGGCGCTCGGGCATCGAGTCGGGCATCGAGACCCCCGACCGCTTCGCGAGCACGCAGCCGCACCCGCCGAGGCTCTCGCCGCGGCACGTGCAGTTCCAGTCGCCGGACATGAGCGCGTCGAGCAGCTCGGCGTCGATCGCGGACCAGCACCACACGCACCACATGCACACCATGGAGCGCGACGCGACGCTGCGCGGCGAGCGCGGCGCGCGCGACGACATCCACTCGCCCCGTGGCATGAACGGGAGCCGGAACCGCATACCGCGCGACCGCGACATCGACAGCGAGAACGCACGCACGCCGACTGCGTCTGTGGATGCCCGTCGGCGGCGCTCGCGGGACCGTCGTGGCGACATTGACGGTGACGCTCACCCGCGGAGGGCGTTTGCCGTCTGGGGCCAGGACGAGAGCGACAGTGCTGCGAGCGACAGCGAGCCTTACTAGGGGACACTGCAGGGAGGTGGGTACACGGATGGGATTTATTAGACAATATGCATGTACTGATAGTACCGATAGAATTAACGCATGCATGTACATTATGTATTCCGTAGTCAATCTTGCAAACATAAAGGGGCATCTTTCAGCGTTCTACTCCTTGCCCGACTTGAGGCACTCCGCCCAGACGAACTCAGCCATCTCCTTCACCATGCCCGGCGTGCACTCGTGCTGGACGCCCGGCTGGATCACGACCTTCTTGACGCCGTCGGGCCCGACGTTCAAGCCCTGCACGAACTCCTCCGAGTACGCGAACGGCACGAGCGGGTCGCTCCCGCCGGACAGGACAAGCACCTTCTTGCCCCAGAACGGGTTCGACGCGTCACCGGCGGTGTACGGCGCGCGCGCAGGGTCGTTACGCGCGATGTATGCACGTAGACTGTCTGTAAAGTACGGCGGCTCGAGCGGCACGCCCGAGTACTGTGCGCGCCGCGTGATGAGCTTCATGTAGTCCGGGCATGCGATGATGGGCACGGCGAGGCTGAGGCGCGGCTCTGCGGGGCTCGGTGAGTCGTGGAACTGTGGAGGGAAAAGAGGTGCATACCGTGGGTCAGAGCAATCCACGTCGAGTGACCGCCGAGGCTCTTTCCACCGACAAGCCACTGCGCAATCTCGCGCTCGCCGGAGGGGAAGAGGTAGGAGGGCAGGAAGTCGATAAGGTACGAGACGTCCTGGGCGGTTCCAGCTGGGACAAGGTGAGTATATGCGCTGTTTCAATGAGGTCTGTGCAGGGACTGACTTTGGATGGCGTACATATCAATGCTGCATCACATTGCTCAGCATCGCAAGAAACGTATGGTTCTTACAGGGACTTACGCATGTCGCTCGTTGTTTCCCTTCTTCCAAGCACCATTAGCATGCGCATCGACGAGCCTGTCACCATGGTTGCGTTGATCCTACAGACTCCAAACGTCAGTATTGCCTCCTGAGCAGGTGCATCTACACTTACGAAGGTCACAACTATCAGGTCCAGCGCGCTCTTGTCATTGCAGCGCCTCTTCTGCCCGACCTGCTTGAGCATGTCCTCGACGATCCACTCGATGCCCTTCGCGGTGCCGGTGCGTCCGTGGAGGAAGAACATAACTGCGACGGGCCCTTTGTGCTCCGTGAGGTGCCGCTCCGAGTAGATGTGTACTGGGAGCCCGGCAATGACAATCGACTTCTTCGCCACCGTCATCGCAGATGTGAGATGCATGTACAGGAGCAGGAGCGATGCAAAGATGATATACTGAAGTATCAGGGATGTTGTTGAGAAGATGCGAGGGATTCGTGGACGTGAGACAGATGCAAAGTCCATGGGAGCCGCTTTGGCTGACCGCTGCCCGTATGTGGGTCACCCGCTGGCGGAAAGCTTTTCTCAGAGGCAATGCTCGACAGGTATGACATAATGCAGAATATATTCCTCTGGAGCATCGTTTAGCTAAGACATTGGACGGGTGAGCTGCACACCAACATTTTGCGGTTGCGGATGGTGGTCGTCGTACTTCAAGATGCTGAGCGCCTTCAGGCGGGACTGATGCGCCATGTCCCGTTTTGGACGCACGACGGGGCGGGGCATTGTGGCGTACGGCCCGTTCTTGGCGGCCTAGAGCGCTGCCAAGCAATCTAGCAGGCCACCGCCAACCTAAGACCTCGCGGGCAGACGCTATCACCGTCGAAGTCAACCCGGGTCCCCTTGAGAAGCCCAGCGAAGTTGAGTTCGCAAAGTCATGACCACATTATACTCTAGTAATACACAAGCAATCTAAACATCATAAATGACGCACGAACAAATCCACGGCAGCCAACAGCGACACATGCACAACTTCAAGACGACTCGCGCTCTGCAAAGGCCAGAGGGCGGGTGTCAAGTTATGAGCGCTTGCTGTCGACGCGGAGGATCTCCTGAACCGTACCATCCTTGGACTCGACGCGCGATGGCGCCTCGGTGTTGCCGCCCTCGAGGTCTTTGAGCTGCACGTCCGTGGGGTGGTAGTTGCCGAGGTACCAGTACACGGCGGGCAGCCCGACGAAGAGCGCTCCCACGATGTTGCCAATGTACGATGCGATCAGCGACCTGTGGGAGCGGCATGGTCAGCTTCGACTGCAACTGCCACGTTCCACTGCACTCACTTGCGGATGTACTCTGCGACGGTCAGCTGCAGGGGCGGAAGAAGGTCAGGGCTAGCTTTGCGGGCTTCGCGTGGGTACGTACGTCGGCGCCATACATGATTCCCAGCGGTACAGAGAACATGTTCGCAATGACTGCAGGGGACGTTCAGTTCCTGAAACTTGGCGGGCGCAGCAGCTTCTTACCGTGGTCGAAGCCGCATGCAACGAAGACCCAGATGGGGAACCACGCAGAGATGATCTGCGGCGCACCTCAGCACAAATGTCTCGCTCAGAGGCGGCCGTACGCACCTTGGAAATCGTGTCGCGCGCACCGTACGCCTGCCAGACCGCGACGCAGACGAGCCAGTTGCAGCCGATGCCGCGCAGGAAGATCTGGTGCCACTCCGGGTCCGACGCCTTGTGCCTGGGGAACATGGGGTCAATCGCGATTCGCGCAGGGCACCCAATCGCAGCGCGTGCTCACATGGCGAAGGTGACCGCGAAGGACTTGTACGGGTCCGTCTCGATGACACCGCTGTCTATATGCGGGAAGGGAAGCAGGCGGTGAGGACAGGGCCCGGGTACGGGGTGACAGCGGGGGAAGGCACGCACACTTGGTGATGATCGCCGCGAAGAACAGACTGCCCACTAGGTTGCCGAAGGTCACTGCGCGCGAAGGTCAGTGGGCGTGGCGTGCGCGTCGCGCATCGAGGCGGGCTCACCGATGATCCAGTTGAGCGGGAGCGACCAGAATGGAATCGCGCCCTTGATGATTGCCATGGGAAAGACCTGCGTGACATCATTGCCGAGGGTCAGGCTTCCGTCCGGTCCTGAGTCGGATGGAGAAGCAGGGAGACGCACCAGCATGTTGCTTGTGAGCAGTTCATGGCCGCCGAGCACGATCCTAAACGTGATGGATTACAGTTAGCGTCCGAGCTGTGCTGCCTGCGCGTCCTGGGCGGCGTAGATAGGGCCCATTTAGACGACGTACATGACCAATCCGACGGGGAAGACGAAGCCGCCGAGAACCTTCAGGAGTCCCGGGTTGGAGGTGTTGAGGGATGGTGAGCCACCCTGGATGACTTCTGAAAGCAATCCACCGAAGGAGAGGAGTATCCCGGCAGTGAACTGGTCGTGGGATCAGCCACAGTGGGTCATAGGCGGAGGCTGGAAGCCAACATACCGCCTTCATGAAGATCTTGAGGGGGTGCGTGTTGTGCTTGTACACGGCAAGCTCAACCATCGTCACCGCCACGTCCTGGGGCTTCATCGTGCTGACCGTCTGGTACGACATGGCTCGTCGGGTCAAGGGTCGTGCAAGAGGTACGGGAAGAGATGTGCCTCTGGGAGAAGGACCGCCTGAGGCTCGCCTGGGCTGGGAATAGCAACACAGAGAAAGGGTTAGACCATTGCGCCGGGGAGTCTTATAAGGAGACGGGGAGCATACCTGAATTAGCGGCGGCAGTCTCCACACGAACAACACACGGCCCATCAAACTGAAACTGGCTCTCGTCTGCCGGCTGGGATCATCAGACCAAACGCCAGCTGCCCGCCGCAGTGGGCCATTCGGCGTTGCACCTCGGCGCAAGACCACGCACCGATGCGGAAGGTGAACCGTTTCCCCGCCATCCGCGCGTTGATGCTCGGATAGACGCTGCATTCATCAGAATCCCAGAATCCCACCGTCGCAGCGGCACGCCAGATACTGCGCGACAGGCGACCCCGGCCTGCACGTCCAAAATTACTCTGGCTCTTGATGTGCACCTCGAGGGTCTCGGAGCACTCGCGTGTGCGCGTCCTAGACCGAACGCTAGGCTTCGGCGAATGCGATGCAGGGACCACTTTCCCTTCTAGATTGTGAGACAACCGCCTGCTATACGTGTGCTTTGCGCAGTGAGCTCACCCGCTTCTGGTCCGCTGATATGGGAGAACGTATGGGCGCGAATCCGAGATCAATGGGGTGCCATCGTGAGAGGCCGCGCTTGGACCCTGTATGGTTGGTCACTAACATGCTATTTTAGGCATGTTTTGGTCGCAAAATCGGCCTTTTTGGCGCATATTGTGATGTGAATTGTCGTCCGGGCGATTGGGTGTCAAAGTAAACGGAAAGGACAGGCCTCCTGATAGAGAGTCCACAAGGGCTGTACTGATGTCGATAAAGTACCGTAAGAACCGCCACTCCATCCTGTCCACTTGCCATTCATACCTTTCAAAAGCACATGCTGGGTTCTTGACATTTTCGCTCGGGAAATGCCCTTGCTGTGCTTGAGTAAGGTCGCGAACGCTCAGCGGGTGGCAATTTCTGTGACTTTCAAGGCACGACATGTCCCTGAACGTGGCTTCAATACGAGGAAAAGGCTGCCGAAAGCTCCAACGCATACAGTCGGCTGAAACAGCCGGCATGGATGCGACGTTGGAGATGACGAACATCCTAGATCTGTGCAAAAGTCTCAGGCAGATGTCCTGCTGCGGTGGCGCAGTGGACTTACAGCTCCAGACAGCCGTGTGCGAGCGCTGCTCTAATCTGGGGGCGGCGCCGCATCCTTCAGTCTCTCCAGAGTAACGACGCGGCGTCCCTGCACGAAAAGCTTCCGAGCAGCTTCCGCCGGGCCCTCGGTGGTCGCGATACGGTGGGAACGAGCCAATCCCATGCGTGTATACGCAGGCACGGGCGATCGTCGTGCTTCGCGCTCCCTGCAAGCTTCGCTTCGTCTAGTTCTTGCCGCGAGTGCCGCGGGCTGTGTCATGCCGAAGCCCTCTGCTCGGTAGGCTAGAGAGTGAACTGGAGCGAGGGATCACGACATAGGTTCGCGCGCAGGATGTTCCGAACGTGGTGTCGAGATGTCGGTGGTGCGGAGCGAGTGCGGCCGAATCACATTTGCTCTGTTTGGGATAGGTTTCGGGCTAAATGTGAGTTATCTATAGGCATACTCAGAGTTAAAGAATCTACCTCGTCATGGTATGATATTTCAGGACCGTTTACTCGTCGTGGTGGTCGCGGCGAGGGACGAGGACGACACGCCCGCCCGCAGAAGATTATGGCGCTTATGTACTTAGATTCCCACGGCCCTCCTTCCACCTCTCCCCCATCTTCGTGGACCCGCCGCTCTTCTTACACGCATAACTCACGCTCACGCGTAAATACTGCTTGAGGTGCTTGCATTAAAACCTCGGACAATGAGAGAGGTGAGGCATCCACAGCAATATTACGATCAGCTCGCTGGATGCAAAGCGTTCTCTGCTGAACTTCCCCAATTACCCTCGCATACCAATTGAGGGAAGAGCAGTAAGTGCACTGCGCAACCTACAGGGTACTATCCAGTCTGGGGAAGTGAACATAATAGGGAAGTGAACACTTTTGAGAAAATCGCGCCTCACGTCCTGCACTGTGCGCAAACACCCTTATGAAATTCATATAAATGCTTGCGAGTCCTCTAGCCTGCTACTACCAGAACCACGGCTCAATCCTGTGAAGGGATGCTGAACATAAATTCATTCAGTGCGCACGGGCGTGACCCTCCGCTTTACCGCCCGTGACGTGGTTTGATCTCCGATGATGCGACAGATGACTGGTGGCCAATAGAAAGCGAGGTTTTGGCGCTCCTTTGTCGGAGTCCCATATCTCTGTGTGACGCTGTGTGACAAATGATCAGCGCAGGAGTCTCCTCGTCGTGAGCGTTCTTCTCGAGCAATCCCTCAGCAGATATATTCGTAAAATTGTTGACAGGTTTATTAGATGCTATCCTCAGTGCCTCTAGCTCGCAGAGAGAAATACACAAGATTTGAGCGAGCGGGTACAGAAGTGAACAGATAGTTCACTTCCCCATACGGGATAGTATGACACCCCAATGCGACACCCACCCAGCCCGCGACACCTGCCTTTCCAGGCAACTCTTGTAAGCCAAGCGCTCGATAAGGCCTGCCTGAGCGTAGGCGCTGTCGCACTGAGGGGGGTGTCGCACTGGGGTGTCATACCCTGTATTTGTATCAGGTTTCGGGCTTAATATAATATACTTTCCTAGCCGATTTATATCCCTTAGACCCTCCGTCGTCATTCGCGGAAAGCCATCAGACAAGGACTGTACACCCGACGCTACAACTCTGAGGGGACGTCCGCTTGGGCAATGCGATCTCGCGACCTAATTGGTTTGGATACCATTTCTGTTTGGCAGAACCCATACCCTTGGGCCGACGCTCGCCAGCATCGTGTCGGCCGTCGGCACTATTCCCGAAAGGGCTTCCTGCCATGACTCTCCCGCCATAGGCGCAACGCGCCAGGTCGTATCCTGCACTTCGTATCTTCTTCCTGATCTATGCTATGCAATAACGTTAAGGTAGGAACTCAATATACTGTCAATCGCACGAGGTCAACAGAGTCTAATCTACATCTGACCAAAGACCAGGGTATGTGCGCGATCGCAGGCACGTCTAAAATTCTATGACGAAATCTCCGCTCAATTCACCTCATAGCAGGCCATGTTAGCGCTATTAGCTCAATTGCGATCTTAGTGCCTCGCCTTCATGCAATACGAAACCTGCTGCTTCCTCCGATACACGCCTATCACATCGGTACTATCATCACCTCGATCTGCGGCACACTAGATGCGCTGCAGCAGGCAGATGGCGCTACAAGGCCTTGACAAGCTGCCTCTCGTCGAACATCCATGCTTGCGCCTCGGAACCCCCATCCCGACCACTGCGCGGGGTAGCCGTCCAACGTCGCGCACAATGAAGGCGGCCGAGGCTCGCCGCCAAGCAAATCTTCGACGCTGTCGCGGGCTGTCGTCGCACCTTTGCAATACCTGCCACCTTCGCCCACGTGTAAGCACTGGACAATTGAGTCGCCGGCCGGCCCTGATCCCAGTTAACGTTAGCGTTCGCCCCGCCCGTCAGCGATAGGCTGCGACCCGCCCAGATCTTCAAATTTGCAATCGCGCAGCCCTCGTCTGATCCGGCGGCGGCCCCACAGGAGCGTGCTTCTGCAAATCCGGGGACAGCGCGCGGCTCCGCCTGATGCGTGCCATGCGTCGGTGTCGTAGAGACAGTACGTCGCAGCCAATCTCTCCACGCATGCGCTAATGTCGCCATAAGCCCTCGCTCAGTCCTATTGGACGACGCGCTATCTGTACGAACCTTGGCAGCGCACATTGTCTTATCCTCGAGCCAGGGTAACTACTGTCCAACCTACGCCACGCGTATTCTTCGGCTGCGATATTCGGCCAAGCCCGCCACGGGCTCATGTACTATCCACCATACAGATATTGCTCTATCTGACACCTCCATATCCATGCTGCCCGATCCTCACACCGGCACAGCACAAGCCACCGATAGCATCGTCGGCGGTGGCGTACCCGGGCCTCTCGTCGCTAGCACCATCGGCCTCGCCCAAGTCGGCCGTAGGCACTTATCCACCACTCATCTCACTCTGCTGACCTGCCGTTCACAGGCTTTCTACGCAGTGGATGTCTTGAGTGACCAACAAGGACCGTGACGCGCCCCGATAACGTCGCACAGCTGACGCTGGGCACCACTCGCGTCCGCACACCCCGCGCTCATGGTCGCGCGCTCCCGCCTGCGCGACGCCGGGCGGGACGTCCGCGTGTACACACTTTCTCCCTCCAGCGACTCTAGCTCAAGATACTCATACACGCAGCACCGTCGATGGCTGTGTTGCTCCATGTTTTTTTACCGTGCGCTCAAACAAGCCGTGCTCAGCTGTACGTTCGCTGTTCGTTAGTGCGACCCCCAGCCGCCTTGATGTCACGTCGGGGTTCGAGAAGGGCGATTGCAGGATGAGGAATGCCTTCGAAAGGTGCGCTCTATGCGATATAAACGCTGCTACGAGCTGATGCTATATTCAAATCAAGGCAGCGGAAAGTGGATTGCGAGCATGCTCTTCTGGGAAATGTTCATCTGTGGCGATGTCGACAACGTCGCTATGGACTCTGATCTCGCATTGTGAGTCGATGTGAGAGCGGGATTAGGTACGGTTTACCACCGCTCTCTATGAAGGCATCCTCGGACATACTGGCAGGGTCTTAACACGTCGCGTGCGGCCATGGAGCGACAAGAGATTCTCACGCGGCTGCATTCGCACACGTCAGACCCCAGAGGCGGATGGAGAGCAAGCAGTCATTCGTGAGCGCCCTGATCCGGAGGATGCTCGTCCATGGCAATGCAGAGTACGTCCGTTGCGTCCAATTTCTGAGTCTCTCGAAGGTCACAGTGAGCGTAGCTACTGTATGTCTGCGACCAGGCAGTCGCATTCGAGAACGCCAAGCTTTCCCTTACCTCCGTATCTAGCGTGTCCCTAATTAATATTGTGCAGAGAGGAGCGTACCAACGCGAACAAGATATTCCATCACGCGTGTATCAGCAGCGACAGCCACGAAGCGGTCCTCCTCGCTGACCCCGTCGACACGCTCAAGCTCTCCGCACATGCTATTGAGGAAGGCGCGTGGCAGCACCCTGGGGCTTATGCGACAGTGCCCGCCAGGAGTGGTAGAACGACGTGCGCTCCCCCATCACGTCCTGTTTGTTGCGCGGACGCTGACACACGTTCATTTAGTCACATATGCGCTCCTAAATGATCCATACATCCGTGTTCCGGACTGCTTAGTACGCCTTTCTAAAGGCGCAGTGGATATGCGTGGGCAGGCGCAGGGTAAGTGGCGCTTCGGCTCGGCGTATGTTCACAGGCCAGTGACGATGTTAATGAAGCACTCGAGGCGTGAAAGGTAAAGGATATGTGGAAAGCAGTGATTATCAAGCACTCTGTACCTTAGCATGGCCCGACTACGGTGCGTAGCGTGTAAGCTCGGCGTCGACGTCAACGTCCGATTGTTAGTACTTACTACGAGCCCAGGACAATGCCGCGCAGCCATATCATTCGGTCATCTCTATGCGTGTTGCGTGCAGTAGCTAGTGGCATCTCTCCATGCGTGTTCCGCATGTCAAGCTCACGTCAGTGCAGAAAGTGGAAAATGTTTGTGGCGAGCAGCGAGGCACCATGATCTGTACCACAAGAGCTGCTTAGTAAATGAATCATTTATACTTGCGGCCACAGGAAGGCAGTGAAAGGAAGGTGTGGGGACGAGATGGCTGCAATTACTTCACCTCGATGTGCGTGGACCCAGGGCGCCGGCTCTGGGTCAGGAAGATCGTACATAGCACACGCTCTAAATGAAAATTACCTCGGCCACATCGGTCGGTGGGCATGCATGGCGTCTTAGAATTTTATACAAAGCGATATTCATCAATGTCTGAGACCTTACAGCGTGCGGATATTGGTATCGCCACTCGCCACACAAGCGCGGGGAGCGCCGCGAGTCCCGAAATGGAAACGTTGTTCAACGCAGTCTTTGTCTCTCGCTCTCACATCCATTCTGGCCACATCCCTGCCACACGCTTGAATCGTTCATCAGAGGCCACGTATCACGCTCACAATGCTGCGAGAACGTACGGAAGATATAAGTGCAGCTGCAAGAGGTGGTGTTGCCGCAAACCCCCCACCATGTCTCAACCCGAACCTCGTACGCCTCCTCCACCCGAAGACGAAAGTCTCGTTACTTACATTGCTCGCAACTTCCCCATCGTTCTCCCACACACTGATAATTCCTTATTTGACGATACTGGTGACGCATATGGCGACTTCGGCATCCCCTCTCACGACGACACTGCGCCTGGTGATGGCCTTCCCGACACATTCTCTGACGACGATACTGCGCCTGATGACGACCTTCCTAACACAATCGCTGACGACGATACTGCCGCATCTGGCGACGTACCTCTCTCTGACGACGACGACCCTTCTGTACACTCAAACGATGGCCGCGGGGACGCTCTTGCCGCTGATACACCTCAGAGAAAGCGGAAGGCAAGGACGGCAATGCCAAGGCTCGGGACTTACGGCCGTCGCGATAATATGGTCAAAGATCTGGACGGCGGAGTATACCTGGTTGAAAACGACTTCTTTTATGAAGGACTGCTTCCTGAGCTCCCCGATGGAGCGGACGTCGATGCCATCAAGTCGACGCTCATCGAGGACGGAGTGCTCAATCCGTCAGGCGAAGGCTGGACGGACTGGACTTCGAAGCCCAGCGAACACAAAGGCACGAAGGAAGACGACGTATTTGTCAAGCTAGAGAATCTCATCAAACACATCAAGAACGCTTGGGATCCGGTCAGCGTGGCGACTCTTCGTTTCGTATGCAAGCCAACAAAAACCCCGAAATCTACGACAAATCCCAGTTCGTCCAAACCAGACGCCTTCGGCATCAAGATATCTTCAGATCAGACTACCGAGACTGACGACTGGATCGATATCAGCATTCCAGCTGAGTTCAAGAAGGGAGACGACGCAAGGGCGGCGAACGACGTATGTGCACACTTCCTCTCCGGCGAACGGGCAACTTTCTAATTTTTGTCAATTGCAGAACTGCGTCAAAGTCCTATGGTCCATGGACCATCTCATGCGTGAAGATCCCCGACGCCGATTCGTATACGGCTTCACTATCGAAGACAACAAGATGCGCATGTGGTTCACGAGTCGCTCCGAAGCATTTGCGTCCTACTACTTCGATTGGCATCAGGTATGACGTACCCTTCATGAAGCATTTTCGCCACTGATCCCTCAACACAGCATCCCGAGAAAGTTATCAAGTTTTTCCTTCCGCTGCTCTTCGCCAGCGAAGAGGACCTCGGATGGGACACTACAATCAAGCGACACTCGCCTCGGACCGTCGAGGGGCCTGCGATTCAGTACGACATCGAAGTCGGCGACACGGTCTATCGAACCCAGCGACTCATCTCTGACGCTGGAGCGCAGCTGCTGAGGGGTCGAGGAACACGGGTCTGGGAAGTGCGCGAGCTCAAGGATGGGGAGGAGACAGGGCCCTCTTTGGTGCTCAAGGACGTGTGGGCTGACGAAGATCGCGACTCTGAGAAGACCATCTCAGACAAGATTCACGACTCCGGCGGGGAAAAAGAGCGCTCCGTGTTCAAAAAGCACTTGATACAGATCCTCCATGAAGCCGACGTCAAAGTTCAGAGGGGGCAGCAGAAAGTTACCGACCACACGCATCGCATCATGAGGCGTGGTCAGCATCCTGTCTCCGCCGAGCGGCTCTTCGTGGTGGCCGATTACGATCTAGCGAAGCTGGGGCCGAAGTCAGGACCGCATCCGACAGGCATAACGTCCTTACCGGTCCCTCGACCAGTGACACCGCCACGCTACTGTGCCAAGATTCATCGTCGCATCATTTTCGAAGACGTCGCGAAGACGATCGAAGAGGCGGACAAGTTATCCAGGGTTTTCCTGTGCCTGGGCCACGTCATCCGAGGTATTTCATTTGCTGCTGCTCGTGTTGATTGCTGCTCATACGGGTATCCTCTTAGGTCTTTGCGCTATGCACAAGAATGGCTGGGTTCACCGGGACATCAGCGCCGGGAACGTCCTTATTCACGACCGCCGTGGAAAACTATCAGACGTCGAGTATGCGAAGCACAAGAGCGATACAACTCGGCACGAGATTCGGACAGTGAGTCGTATGCTTCTCAGTCCTCAGTGGAACATTTAGCTGATTGTAACTTAGGGAACGCCGTACTTCATGTCGACAGAGGTAGAGGAAACCAACTACCTCCACCAGGACGACTTCGACGGCTCGGAGTCTTCGGATGACGACGATGACGAAGATGACGACGACGACATCAACGACGACGACATCAACGACGACGACATGGACAACGTATTCACTAGTCTGGAAGCCGCGATCGACGCCAAACCCCAAGCTGATGGTTCTGCGACGCAGCAGTCCAGGTTCCCTTTGGCTTCGGCTCCTGGTCTCGGGAAGCGAAAGCTCTCGGCGTCCGATCCTCCGGAGGAGACCTTCCGATACAACCCCCTGCACGACATGGAGTCGATCTTCTGGCTCGCCCTATGGATGCTGATCTGCGTTACCTTCGAGCGAAACGACCCGAGTATCAGTGAAGAGAAGTGGGCCGCATACATGAAGCAGCACGCGATCATCGCGAACAAGATCTACGACTCGGGGTCCACGCGCATAACGGTGCTACTCTCGAGGAAAACCTTCAAGCAGCACCTCGGAAAAGCACTGCCCCAAGTTCGCAAGGTCGCCAAGAAGCTCAGTCGCTATCGCAGGCTCATCCTCACCGCGTTCCGCAAAACGGAGACCAGCCCGGGGCGCATGGACCCTACGTTCGATCCCAAGATGTACACGAAAGCCATGAAGATATTCGCAGCGATTGGGCGAGGTTTGCTCAAGAAGGATCTCGTGATCCTCCAGCAGCCTGCAGAGAAGCGCAAGCGGGTGAAGCGAGTGCCCAAGACCTACCCGCCGCCTGGCTTTGCGGATGACAGCGACAGCGGTGACGACTCGGACAACGACGGCGACGATGCGGGCGACGCAGGCGACGCAGGTCCTTCACGTCCGAGGAAGGCGCGAAAGATGGCAGCCGGAGCCTCTGCCACCGGTACGCGAATGACGCTCAGGAGTGCGGCCAAAACGGCCAACATTCGCACGGAAGGCTAACTTCTTTCTCCCTCTACGCTGATAATTTGAGGACGATCCGGATTGTGTTGTGTTTGCGGCTATGCAGCTCATGTACTTATTCAAACACTTCTCATGCTATCTCATCCGCGTATCTTCTTTGACGATTGCTACAGTCAGATTATTCCTTACGCGTCACAACGTTAAGTCTCGTCTAGATCGTTATAGGTCCCTGCCACACACCAGTTTTGGTCTTGTCCTTGGCCTCAAGAATGCTCGATGTGGAGCCAGGCTGTGCACCGTGTTAGTCATCTGAGAGCGTCACTCAATTCAGACACTCACCAGTGCTGTCGCTATCATAAAACTTGCAATTTCCGCCGTTGTATCCGCCGGTTGTTGCTTGACAGTTCCACGCGACGTATTCGACGACACCCGCCCCTGCGACATACTATCAGTGCCGAAAGTCTGACGCCAGCAAAGACGGCACTCACAGTTGGACCAGTCGTAGCAATACTCGATCCTGTCGCTGTAGTAGTTTCCCATGAAGACCTTGCAGCTGTCTAGGTACCACCACATCTCCCAGTTTGCTTGGGGGAACTCAAACGTGCCATCAGGCTCGTAAAGGCTACGAATCCGTCAGCCAGAGTCTCGATGCACGAACAGCGTGACTGTACTTGGCAAGGTCGGAACAGTCTGACCGCGGATGTGCAAATGTGCAATGTCAGCACGAGGCAGACATGGCATGGATTCCGACTGACTTACCGTTGGGATCTGGGCCTCCTGTTCCGCTGATACAGTCCGTGGTGCATGGCGCGCCGCACAGGTTGATGAGCCGCTTCGACAGAGTCGGACCCCCACCTCTGGCTTCGATCGCGGGCGCAGTGATTGACTCGCAAGCCGCGTGCACGAAGGTCTTGCCGTTGATCAGCGTGTTGTTGTAAACGACCATGGTACCTGGGCTACAGACTGCGGCGAGAGTAAGAAAAATACAATGCTAGATGGTGCGGACGGAACAGCGTACAATCCGGCGTTTCCAGGGGGATGATGCCTGCAACAAGGGCAGAGGCGGTGACGAGGCCGATGAGTGTGATCACGGCGAAAGAGCCCATTTCTGTCAGGTTGGTGCTGTGGGGCGAAGCAGGAGGTAAGTGTTGAGCACTTGAGGGACAGTTGGATTGAGACGCACTCTCTTTAAATTACGACGAATTAGCCCGAGGCGGCTCATGCAAGTGGCAGCGCTTTCTCATTGTAGCTTCAGGAAGTCATTCGGGAATTGGTGGCGTCTGAATTTGAAGTAAGGCAGCGGCCGTCCCTCATCTACTGCTGGTAAGCGGCCATGATGAGCGTGAAGTACCTGCCTTTCTCGCGCAATATGCAGAATTACAGATGGCATGCACGGAGAAGCGGGAGTTCCAATGATGCGTAGAATCTGTCATTCGAACTCGGTACATCGCTGAACGGATCGTCTACAGTCTCATGAGGAAGCTCGATACAACGAGTGGTCACTCACATAGTTACTCGAGCGCCCTTGCCGCGCTTGAAAACGACATAGGGTTGAACATAAGCGCACTGCGTCAGGCACAGTTGTCGCAAAGGCTTAGATTCAGCGTGAGATGCCGTACGAGTGTTGTCCGCGAAGCTTAAAGGCTAGAGAAGGGCGGGTTCCTCGTACTTCTCGCCGACGATGGCCGTGTAGCAATCGCAGTCACTGGAACCGTACCTTTCATTTAGAATGCACGTTCGCCTACGACGATCCCCGACAGACCCGTGCGCATATCGACACATGTCAATTCCGTCCCAGAAGAACATAGGAAATTGTTGGGTCAAAGTCCAAGGTAAAGTTCGCGGCGCAAAGGAGCCGAGCAGTCAAAGCCGCGCTCAGTAGGTCTGGACCTCAACCCAGCCTGGAACGAACGTCAGCTCCAGAACGGGGACGTGTGTATCTGCACTCACCAACACCGGTGTTATCGTAGAAGTGGCAGCTGCCACCGGCGTACCCGCCGGTCGACTCCTGGCAGTTCCAGGCAAGATAGTTGACGACGCCCGCCCCTGCATTAACGCTCAGAGATCGATTAAATGAAGGTAACACGGATAACGCACAGTTGTTCTGGTCGTAGCAGTAATACTCGTTCCCGCCGGATGTGTTGATCTGCCAGACCTGGCAGGTGCCGTAGTTCCAGTACCAAGTCTGACCAGCCGGGAGGTCGAACTGCCCATTGTTCTGATTCTCACTGGAAAGCTGCGTGTGAGCAGTGCGCCATCCGGAGCGCGAGAAGACCAGACGTACCTTGCAAGCGTAGAGCAATCTGCGCGAAAGGAAGAAGGATGTCAGTCCATCGTTCTCGAGAGCGCAGGACACCGTACGTACCGTTCGGGTTCGGTCCGCCGGTACCGCGGTTGCAGTAGGTCGTGCAGGGCGCGCCGCAGAGGTTCTGGTCGCGCTTGGTGAGCGAGGTGCCGTTGCCCGGAGCTTCGGCCTGAGGGGCAGCGCCTGCAACGGTCTCGCAGGTGTGGACACTGTACTGCTTGCCGTTGACATCCCTGGAGGTTACGAGCTTCTCCGTGCCGGGGACGCAGACTGCGATGCGCGTGTCAGCGAGGGCTAAGAGGAAATGGTGAGGCTGGCGTACCCTCAGGGGACTTGACGGTGTCGACGGCGACGGCGGACACGAGGACCGCGGTCGAGACGAGTGCAGCGGCGTAAGCAAGGGACTTCATGGTCGCTGAGATTGCTGGAGTAGCTGAGGCGACTGTAGCCGCTACTGCGAGAGGCGAGGGGCGAGTGCTGAACGCTTGTCGAAAGTAGACGGACTGGTGAGCCTTTATATTCGCCGCCTCCTTGCGCGTTGGTCGACTTCGTGCGCAGAGCCGTATTCTGAAACCACCGTCCCTTGCCCATCGCCGCACCGGGTAGCTTGAGACGGAAATAAACTGAAATAATGCGGTGCTCGACGGATGCTAGCGTTCTGCCCGGTCGCCGTCTGATGCAGCTCCCGGCCACATCTGTAGGAATCTAGCAGCGGAGCATCTGACTTGTAAGCGCAGTGTATTGGACGATGTAACCAGCGCGCGCGACTTACTATGCACAACTAATGTGCTGACAAAATATGCATGCAATCCTTGAGGCTTGAGGTCGAGAAATACTGGCATGAAGGAGTATCAGTCGTGGCTCTACGTGACGCCCGCCACTTTTGCAGCGACGGACGATCGTCCTGAGTTTCCATCAAATGAAAACACGGCTTATGGTAGCCAAACCGCCATTTCGTACTTACGAGCCAACGCGTGTCTTGTCGCACTGGACGTTTGACCATCAGCCAATGCGCAGCCAGACAGAGAATAATATGAGCTCACGAGGTCATGATGGCCCTATTCCTCGCCGCGCCGGGAGCTGTGCAGCTTCAGCGGCCGCGTGTCCACTCGCAGATGTATTTGTGCGTGGAACCGAGGCTGTGAAGCTCAAATTGTTGTGCAATGTCCGTGGCCGGCATCATCTTTAGGCGAAGTCAGTCGCCAGCTCGAGATCGCGTATCGTTGAGGGCGTGCTGGATATACCGTCCTGGCCGGAGATCAACGAGAGAATGTCAACACCACGTCGGAGCTAGCAGTTAAGATCGTTCCGGGCTCGACCTTGGGTGTGTTGGAGAACGGTCAGCGTACAGCCTATAATCCCGCCGCCAACGACGAGACCACATGAAGCGATCATGTGAAGATGGACCTGTTCTCGAGCTCAATAAATGCCTTCTCAGGGAGCAAAGTGCAATACTGTCAGATGGGGGGAAGTGGGAAAGTTTCGGCGCTTGTCACCTCCTGACTTCGTCCGTGCCGGAACGCTCCAAACAGTTGTGCAGCAGTGTAAGCTACCATCTGAAGCACCTGTGTTGAAAATATGAGAATTTTTGGGAGGGACATGGAGGAGAGGCGGGCGAAATGGGACGGGAGGGGGAAGTGGGAAATCTCAGACGCCGTGATCACACAAGCGAGACGCCGACGAGCTCGTTTGCGAATCCGTTCATAAACCACCCACTACTGCATGAAATATTCTGATACTTGGGGATCTGGTTGAAAATGACCGACCCATAGTGATAATGCGGTTTTAGTCGCTGTATGCTTCCTCCTGCTCGTATGAGCTTGAGTGAATGCGCCATCAACTTTTGAGATCCAGATGCCCGATCTCTGATGTCTGCTTTCTCTTCTTTCACCGTCCTGTGGCTTACCACAGACTCTTACTGCCTATATTATGTGCTGAACACACTTGCATACTGTTTAACTACATGTCTGCCAACGACGGAATTTTTCGGTGGAGTGCAAGGTGCGAAGTCGGGGGAAGTGGGAAATATCGCGTTTTCCCACTTCCCCCCACCTGACAGTACCACGGAACTTGGCTCACCAATGCCGCTGAAATTCGAGTAGCAATCAGGACGTCGAGGCTGTGTTCTCGAGGGGAAGACCCTCGACATCTATCGCCTTCTCGCGATTCTGGTCATTTGTGCTTTCCTGCGCGGTCCACAGCGACGCAAATGACTTTCCGCATATCGTTTTCGAGATGAATTCGGAGAATGAACGAGCCTGTGAAATGGTCGAGTCGTGGCAGGAGACAAGGCGTGTTGGCGCCGCGACCGAGCCTAGTAAGGCAAGAGGGCGCATCAGCCCGCCCGTTCACGAGGTACATACGCACGGTTGTCCTTCTCGAAGAAGCCAGTGTCTCGCCCGCAGTACGAGTATCAGCAGCAGCATAGAGATTATTTTACATCCTCAACTACAAGTACATCAGCATCCAAAGCCAGCCAAGAAACGTACTCCAATCTTAGGCTTCGCCATCCCCGCCCGACACGGTCTTGTCCGCATGAAAGCTCGTGAGCGAGAGCATCGCCGACTCCACGTACCAGTACGGCGTCGGCTCGACGTCCTGGTCGGCGCGCGCAGCCTTCGCATGCTGCGCCTTCCCCGACGGCTTCGCGTCCGCCGCGGGCGCCGCCCGCCGCGCGAGCTGCACGAACAGCCCGCGCACGCCGATGCCGACGTGCGGCGCGAGCGTCGCGGCGGTGTCGGGGTCCATGAGCACGCGGATCGCGTCGCGCTGCGGGTCGAACGCCGTGCGCGCGTCGTCCTCGTGCGGCGCCTGCGCCTTAGGCTCGCCCCCGACATGTCTCCCGCGCGAGTTCGGCAGGATCTGCGGCGTGTGGATGTCCGACGGGACGGCGTTGCCGACCCTGACCCACGGCGCGAAGACGACGGTCGCGAAGTCGCGCGTGAGCGCTGCCTCGACGGCCGCGGCGGGCGTCAGGGTCTGTTCGGCCTGTTGCGCGGGGGTCGGGAGGATGACCTGCGCGATCTTCCGGACCGAGGACTCGACGAGGCCCGTGGTGTGCGTGGACGAGAGGGCGGCGGGGAGCGTGGCGAGCGTAGTGGAGGCGCCCCAGCTACTCTGGCCCCAGCCCAGGCTGGGAGTGTCATGGGCATCGTCGGCGGTGGACGACCCCCACCCATTCCCCGACCCACTCGAGTCGACCAGCTGCGCGGTTTTCTTGACATTCGGGTCGGCGTCGTCTTCGCTTATACCCCATATATTAGGGGCGACGTGGCTCGCGGTATCGGGGCTGGTCTTCTGCGCCATTGGCTCAGCCTGGGATACCTGGGGCTCGGGTGTGGACTCGACCTTCCGCTTCTTCGCATCGGGCTCCTCGCTGGCGTCGGCATCAGTCCCGGACTCGGGCTCGGAGTCGCCGTCCCTATCGCCCGACGGGTTGAAGGACATGTTGAAGCGTTGGTCCATTTGGCCGTAGAGCCGTTCGAAGGCATTACCGACCTTCTCAGGAAGGCACCTCGTCACAGCCAATGTCGCGGCCAGTTCCACGCCAGCACGGTCGCACATCGCTGCCGCGCGCTTGAAAACGGCTTCGTCTCCTGGAAAGACGCGGCTGCGAATGAGGTACCTGATGAAGAACGCGACAAGGATCGGGCCTGCCTCGCACTTAGCCTCGTCACTGCGAGACGCGTCAGTACGTCTTTGAGGCCTCGCTATAGCATGGCGGCTCACTGGACATGGCCCTTGAAGCGCCAGTAGCTTGAGAAGAAGATTTGGACCGAGGTCTCTGGATCATTGAGGAATGCTTCTTTCTCGCTTTCGCTTTCGCGGCGGGACTCGCGACGCGCGACAGCAGCCTTGCCGGACTCTTCCTGCGGAGCGCGAGATGTGTCCGGGCGTTGGGTGTCGACAACGGTGACGTTCGCGAGGTCTTCAGACGGGTCCATATCTGAGTCATCGTCCTCATCGTCCGCTGCCAGCTCTTGCTTGGACTTCGATTTATGCTCGGATCCGACCTTCGAAGATAGGCCGAGATAGTCACGCCACTGCGAGAGCGAAATCAGGGCGGACTGCTACTAACAGAGATGCAGCGACACGCACGACCTGCCAGATGAGAGACGGGTTGCCTTTGGCCTCAGGCGAAGGCCAACGCCTGCCTGCTTGAAAGTCGTCCAGCGCCATATGGAGACGATCGGCCTTGTTGATAGCACTGCGAAGCGCGAACGCGTAAACCGGAGCTGACACGAAGCAACATCGCGACTCACGGGTTGATAATCGCGCGGCGCGTCGTCTCGTCCTCCTGCCACAGCTCGTACCAGGGCACGACCACGCCCGACGCGCCCTTCCTCTGCTTCTTGCGACTGCTGTACTTCGTCTTCTCCGCGTCCGTCAGCTTGTGGTGGGAGCCCAGGCGCACCGTCGGGATCCCGCGACCGTCGCGCTCGATGCCGTCCTCGTCGGGAGCAACTCGAATCCCAGCTGGCTTGAAGTGGCTCCAGACGGGGATCTGCGCGCCCGCGGGCGGGTCTGGGAACGGCGGGAAGACGACGAAGGGCCGCTCGAGCGGGTGGACCGGGATGGCGGGCACACCGTCAACAAGCATCTCGACGACGTGGATGTGGACGAGGTGGTGGATGAAGCGATGGAGGAGGCCAAGGCGAGACAGGGCAATATATGCGGGGAACTGAGCACCGCGGGGGCATCAGTTCCCACGCTCCTCGTGGAGGACGGCGAACTTGGCGAGGACACTCAGCTGTATCATCACGACTAGACACAGCCGGAGCATTATACGCAATCATACATGCTGCAGCGAAGAGCACGGAGGACAAAATACGAAAAAAAGCTGGTCAATATGCGGGCGGGCGAGATGAGGCTGGATCAGGTCTCCCTTCACGTACTGGTCCTCGAAAGTGATCGTGTGCGAGTTACGACTTCCGACATTTCATGATGTGAAAGGCATATATCCCTTCTCATCATGAAATGACCGAGGCAGAGACTCGATGTCGAGGCCGACTTCAACGAAGCGGGGCACTGCGCATGCATCGACGTCTGCGCGAGATATATGCAGAGTTCCGGAATTATAACGACTTCCAATCTGAGAAGATGGCGACAGGATTGAGATAAGAACTCATGCATCGCGCGTGGTAGAAGAGAGGGCGGATGTTAAATTCATTCGGGGAGAACAAGTGTCTCTAGTTGTAGTACAAGGTGTAGTCTCGACAGGCGGTCACTATACGAGCCAGACCCAGTGCGATCCAATGCCTACGTGCGCACACAAACAAAGTGCAGCGTACGTGTTATGGCAAAATTTCATGATGAGAAGGTATGTTAGGGATGATAGAGAGGCAACGCGGAGAACGCGTTCTCCTCGATGGGGATAAACGCTCCGATATCGATGCCTCCTGCCATTCCTCCGAAGGCAAGGTCGTCAGTTTCGAAAACTGCGTCCATGCCGGCGAGCTCAGGGCTCTCCACGATTCCTCCAGGCTGTGGCACCCAATCCAGGGGATGAGAGTACTGAGCCATGAGGTGGTCGACGCCCGACGCCGTTGGTCCCCAAGCGCCCTGCGACGGGGCCATGTAGGGGTAGGCCTGTGCTGGCGGCGCGAAGCCACCGTGGACGTGTTCGTACGCCGCAGGCTGCTCTTCGTAGCCGTACGGTCCGGAGCCCTGCATGACAGCGTCGGGAGCGGGCTGCTGGAGCCAAGCGTCGAGGGCGAACTGGAACTCATGCGCGAAACCCGGATCGCCGAAGGCGTGCGCGCCCTCAGGCGCTTGGTAGCTCACGCCAACGGGCAGGACGGGCTCGGCGACGGGATACTGTGGCGCGTAGGGGAAGGCGGGTGGCTCTGGGTAGTAATAAGGAGCGTTGGACTGGATGGGATGGTGATGGTGATGGTGATGGTGAAGAGCAGGCGCATAGCCCCCGTCGCCACTCCAGGGACCGGCCTCGGGGATCGGTATGGTTCTGGGACCGGCGACGTTGAGAGGGAGAACATCAGGGACAAGGCCCAGACGCTTGTATGCGTCGGGAAGGACCTGGGTCCCGGCGACGTTGAGGACCTCAAGGAAGGCCTCCATAGAGCTGGCCGAAGGGGTAGTAGGTGCCTGCCAATACGCATCTTCAGAGTGGAAGGGCATCGGAGCGGGACTGGGGAAGGCGCTGTAAGGCGATGGGGTCCGCGGGGGGCTAACATCGGAGCTGGACGAGCTTGATGCAGAGGGCGATGGTGACGGCGTCCTCGGAGGGCTGTCATCAGAGCTAGAGGAGCTCGGCGCGAGGGAGTGGCGAAGCCTCTTGAACGCGCGCAGCAGCTCGTCGGCCGGCGGAGCCTCATCCAGCTCTTGCTCTTCGAGCTCTTCGAGGGGAGGCTCTTCAGGGAGCTCCTTGCGCTTCCCCAGCGCCGTCTTCGGCTGTATCGTGAACAGCGCTGTGGCCTCCTTGAGCAGCTCCGGCGGCACGATGTCGTCGTCGTCGAGCACGGTCGGGTACTCGTTCCCGCGGCCCTCGATCTCGTGCCCGTCCGCGCGGCACCGCTCGCGTGCGTCCTTGAGGTCTTTCTTCCAGCGCCGCCGGCGCGCGGGCGAGAGCCGCCTCCAGATGTACCCCATGAACTTCGAGAACGTCTGCCGGTGCTTTTGCACCTCTTCGGGCGCGAGCCGGCAGACGTGCTGCGCGGCGTACTGGTAGTTGTTCAGCGGCACGTAGCTCGTGCCGTCTGCGCGCCTGAGCGTCTTCTTCTCTTTCTGTGGCACCTTCTTCTTCGGACGGTAGATCTGCGCGAGAGGCACGTCCGGGTCGTCGATGTCTAAACATAGGATTCAGTCACGTGTAGAACGACAATAGGATTGTGCTCTATGCATACCGTCATCGACAGCTGTGTTCGGGTCAGAGTCTATGGGCGGAGGAGGGCCATCCAGGTTCGGCGCATGTTCGTCGGACATTATTGAAATTGGGGGAAGTATGCGGGTGGGTGAGAGGGTCTACAGGAGCAGATGATAGCTGGGCAGTAGTAGTGGGCACTGGACTCGACGCTTGCGGAGGGCATGTCGATATATAGCCCTCCGAGCATGCGACCGAATGAGGCATGTCGGGAACAGGGAAGCGGTACCAGGATGCACGACGACGGCCTGGGGGGCATATGAGTGTGGGAAACCCGAATACAATGGAGTGGGCGTACCTCGTCGCAGGGGGAATGCTCGTGTCTGGGCGCCTCGAACGTCTGGGCGGCGGATCGAAGCATGGGCCCTCCACTCCGACGGTGATGGCTGACAGCTGCTAAGGCGTTCTAGGCAGGAGCAGAGGCAAATATCGAGATTAGAAAACTCGCCTCGTGTTGGGGTGGCGGCACGTACCACAGCCAGGTCGCCAGGTCGCTAACCCGAAAGGGCAAGTGTCTACAAAGCATTACCGCCACGCTCGCTGCGCTCGGTGGCATTCGGAAAGAATGCAGACGGAAAGCAATAGGAGACGGGCAGGGCACCTAGAGGTTTCGGACGAAGGCAGCAGGGATGTGGAATGGGCTGAGCCACCGCTGCGAAGGGCAAAATCGTGCACGCCACTCAAGTTGATATGCGTTACCCTCTGGGCCTCTGGTAGAATGAGAATCCCTAGGCACTATGTCAGCAAGCATTTTGCAGTCCCCGCCGTGTCCCGGCCGCAGAGAACGTGTACTGTACCAGGGCGCGGCCTTCGGCGGAGCGTCGTTCCCACGCGGATGACTAGCAGCTAGCTGCGTTGGGCGGAGGCGGGTTTGGGTCTGCGAAGTGCGTACACTGCGATTACCAGTTTTTCACTTTCGCTCTTGATCTCTGCGATGTCTGGGACGCCACGTCGGCGGCATGGGTCCGGGAGACTTGGTCCTTCCATGACCAGGGTCCAGAAACTGACCACAATTCAAAGTCTCGCGGCTCAAAGCCACCTACAAGGCCACGGTAATAAGCATTCGAGGCTGCGAAGAGATGATGCTCCAACGTACATTTGCCCTGCCAGTTGCAGACGACTCTGCCCATCTTCCGGCACCTTCGGAGACGCAACACTGAGCAATCTGGGCCCGTCTTCAATAGCACAGATCTTCCATCTCGTCTCTAAATACCTGAGACGCAGAGCATGACCAAGCCGCTGTCTCTGCAGAGGTCAGAACGAAAGACATGCTGGCAGCGACGCCCGGGATCGCTCCTGGGCGCCTGGCCGCTTCTCCAGCGCTCTGTGCAAGCGCCTGGCGGGCGCATCAGCGGCAGCGCCGCGCCCTCCCCTTTTCTGCGGACCTCCGTCACGACACAACACGCACCGCTGGGTCTCGGCCACAATTTTCTGCACTATCGCGGCGATTTCATATCACGATGGCGCATGACCGGCGTGCACGATGAAGGTCAGTGAGCAGACGTGGAGAAGCTGTCGAAGGCGCATTGATTCACGACCTTCGCAGGCGCATGTTCGGCCGACGCGGCCAGCAGAGAAATGTGCAGCGACGACGCTGCAATCTGGGACGAACGGAAGCGGAGCGATGTGTTGACAAGCAGCACGCCGTTTAGTGTCTGAATCGGCTCGCGCGTCTCGACGCTGCCTGCGAGCTACACAAGTCCCAGGCGACCGAGTGCCCTGCGAGGATGAAAGGCACGCAGCGGACACAGCCGTGATCCCGACCTGCGATCCCTCCGCGTCCATACCCACGGTGGCGATGCTGCGAGAAGGCTGATCGGGTCGGCACCCGCGCTCGACGCTATCAGCGTCGCGCTCCCAGGCAAGCAGCCCAATCAGCCTCCTGCTGTTTTCGAACGCTGACATGCTGTGCGCAGTGTGGGAGGCTGCCTCTGCCAGGAATACTCTGCACCTCTCGCCGGTGCCGTCCGGGGCACAGCTGCAAAGCCCAGGCCTCACGGGTAGCAGAGACGTGCTCGGGCGCGCACGTTCGGTGCAGGGCGGGCCCCCACGTTCTCTGCACCCGCGGCGGGGATCTCTCGTCGATCCGGGCGAACGTCGCTGGTTCGCCCCGCATGCGGCGTGCACGCGCGGGCGCGGCGCATTTAGGCTTTGCGGGCGCGTCCGAGGAGTTCCCGCGCGGGTCTCGCGACGAGACGAGGTGTCGGCCGTCGCACTCGCAGTCGCGGCGGCGACGCATGCGCCGGGCGAGGCGGGCGCCGTGGGCTAATTGCGCGGTGCGGAGGCAGCAAGGCTGATGCGCGGAGGTAAATGCGCGGGCGACCGCGGTCTGGTTGACGTCACGGCGGGCGTGCGCCGGCGGTATCTCGAGATTCATCGGCGGACGGAGGCATCTGCGCGTCCGTTCGGGCGACGCTGCGGCTGCTTGGAGTCTCTGCGTATGTGCTTCGCAGCCCGCGCAGGACGTGTAGGCTGTCGGGTGCAGGCTGTGGGTCGAGTTGTGCACGCGCCGTGCATGAGGCCAAGGCCCCGGACCGGACAATATAGCGGAGGCATCTGGGCTAGATAAGATTAGATGAAGAGCGACTCGGCGTGAACGTTGTTGCGGAAATCAAGGTATAATACTGAAAATATTGGGCAGCGTGCATTGTCCGCTCGCCGTCGTGAAGGTTGGCGGCGACGGCGAACGTCGCGAGGGGAAGGGGGGAAATAGGATAGAATAAAGACAAACAAAATGCGTGATGTCCGAGATGGTCAGAACTTGCTGAATTGGGACAGGACGTGAGCCACCTGAGTGCACGGCTTCATGGGACTTATAACAGCCTCTCGTGGCCTTTCACCTCTCCCACATCCACCTCCCCCAGCCTACCTCCCGCTCGCCGCCTCCGACGCCCTGCTCGCTGCCCAGCACGCCCAGCGCGACCCTGCAGTACACAAGCACGCAGTCGGACACCCCGAGCCCGGACGTAAGTGGGTCGACAGCAGCCCTCCGGTGAGACATGGAACTGACCCCCCGACCCTCCGCACAAAGCGTACTCCCTTGCATCTACCAGCATCGCGCAGAAGGACAACCCGGAGTATCCAGCACGCTTTCAGACATCTATCCCTCCCTCCCTGCCACGGGGGGCCGCACCAGACTACATCGCCTAGCCACATTGACACCGACACACACAACCACACCACAGCGATGGATTGCGCAGAATTCGACGAATTCCCTTCCAGCTCGCGTACCCAGATAGAAATTAGCGAATCTCGTGACGAGCACTGGGTTCGCCCTCCGCCCCGCAGGCACGTCGCCTCCGTTGATCCCCTCGAGCCCCGACCTCTCCTCCACGTTCTGGCACCGGAATACAAGAAATACATGCGCCCACGTCGCGTAGAAGTCGTTCCTGGCCTGCAGGATGACGGTAAGATCACCGTCAGGCACCCCTTCGTCGACCGCTTCATCGCACGCATGCCGACCATCTCCCCCGCCGAGGGTCGTCGCCCCCCGATAGAGGCGTGGTGGAAGAAAGGGATTAAAGAGAAGACAGTCAGCGAGGTTTTGAACGTGGGGGCCAGTCTAGACGAGTACCAGAGCGACTGCGTCTTCGCCCTCGCGGCACTGAAGGTCCTCCATCACCCTAAGCATCCCAAGCACTTCGCTTTCTGGGGCAGAGATCCTGCTCAGAAGACCGCAGAGCGCGTCCAGAAGGTCTTCGGTGAGTCGCACACGCGTTTCTGTCGACCTCGTGTCCTCATGTACGGCAGATTTCTCGCCATGCCCCATCGAGTCCCCCGTCGGCTGGCTGGGCATCCAGGAGAACTTGTGGCTCGTTGACGGCCTTCAAGCGTCCCAATTCCCGACGAAGAAGGAGGGAAAGAAGGTCGATAATGGGATGCTTCTCCGCAAACGCAAGGCACATGCGAGCGCGGCGGCTGCCGCCCAAGTTCATGTTGGCGCCGCAGGGGAATTGGAGGAACGGCCTAGGAAGCGGACGAGGACGACCAAGGTGGCTGAGAAGCAAGTCGCCGAAGAGGCTGAGCTCGCGACTCCTCCTGTGCCTCAATCCGACATCGCCGAGGCGCCCACCGTTCTCGTGGAGCACCACCATGCTGACAAGGCCACGAAACTCGAGCTCATCGGCGTCGAGCTTCCTCCATCGAGCACTCTCGAGGTTGAAGTCGTGGCGAAGCACTCCGCCGATCGTCAGGCGGAGGAGCCCTCACCGGAGCCGACACGTCGGTCCGCCCGCCAGGCGAGCAAGAAGAACCCTGCTACATCCGCCGCCTCCACGCCCATGACCGAACTTGGCTCCCTCCCCGAGACGCTTTCGCCCATGTCCTCTGCTCCTGCCTCCGTCGACGAGCAGCGGCCGACCCTCACACGTGCCCGGTCGTCCTCCAGCTCGTCGGGCTCGAGTACGGCAGTCAGCGACACCGGCTCCGGTGGCGATACCGCCGTCGAGCCGGATTCCAACGAGGGCTCGAGCAAGGGAAAGGGCAAGGCGAAGCTGGAGGACGAGGCGGACGCCGATGTTGAGAAGGCTCCTGTCCGAACGAGCGGACGCGTTCGCAAGCCTGCGAAGAAGGCTCTGCACGTCGAAGAGGAGCCAGTCCTCCCGCTCAAGAAGGCCGCCCCCATCCCGACTGAGAATAGGAAGTCCAAGACGAAGCGATCGTGACGACCCTATACGTCCCTAACGACTCATCGCGTCCGGTACCCCAGCATACTCATACCTGCATCTTGAATACCTGGAACCACACATACTCCGATCACCCACACCATCCACCCTATAGACGGCCCATATAGCCGGCCATCCTGAGTTCGACGGATCCACACATCTGGTCTGGTCTCTTGCATACCTGTATTGCATATCCATCGCATACCACTCGCACTGTATTGCGCGGTCTCGACTCTCGCCCTTGTATCCTCATCGCACCCACCGGCGTCGACCATCTCCGCGCCTCGTTCTGTCCCAGTCCAGTCCCATTTCCCACCATCGACTTCCCATTTCTTGTCCATATTTGCGCATGGGTCTCTTGGTCTACTCCTCCATTTTCCCTTTCTCGCTTCTTGTATTAATGTGTAACACTAATTCTAGCGTTGCACTGCGTGCACGCACGGGTACTTATCCTCTATCGTATCGGACCCCCTCCATCTTCCACAGTCCGCATTCCACCCTCATCCACCACCGTACCTACTGTCTTGCTTCATCGTCTCGTCCTGGATCTCCTCTCCTAATCCCCGTCCTACTTCCATCCATCCCCTCCCCCTCCAGATCTCATCCCATTTCCCTCATCTCCTAATCCTCCGCATCTCTAGTACACTGTCTGCGCGTCTGGGCTCGTAATACATCTCGTTCTCTGAACTCTGCCTGCGTGTTTGCCACTGTTAGGATCGCAGGGCAATAGCTGCCATTCCGAGACTCGTGCATGCAAGACTTCGCGTGCGGCCCGCGTGAGCAACACGTCTCGGCGCAATTCCTGGACATTCGTCGGGCCTCCGCGCTTCGCCGCGCCGCGTTCCGCAGATACTCCAGTGCCATTCGAGCGCGAAAAAAAGGTGCGAGTATACTAATACAGCTGTACTACGTTGAAGTAAGATTTCGGGATCGCCACAAGTTCTAAGAACACGCCGCGCGTCAGACGACTACTGCTTGCCGCAGAGCGCCCGCTCGGCCGCGACGAGCTCCTGGACGTGCGGGTGCTCCCAGAGGGCCTGCACGGCGGCCGGTGCGGTCGGCAGGAGCGGCCTGCGCGGCGCACCGCCGTAGCCGTAGAGCCGCTCGAGCAGCGCCTTCGTGCCCGCGATGGACGCCTTCGCGATCGTGAAGTCGCCGCGCGCGACGATGCCCTGCAGGCGCTGCGCCTCGGGGAGCACGCTCGGGTCCGCGAGCGCCGCGGCGGAGAGCGCGAAGAGGCGCGCGCAGGCGTGCTGGGGCGGAGTCAGCGGGCGGAGGAGACGCAGGAGGGGAGCGGCGTACGGGGGCGACGTTCGCGAGGCCGATGATGGCGCCGTGAGCGTTCACGAAGGCCGACGGCAGGATGAAGTCTGCGAAGCCGCCGAGCACGAGGAACGGCGCGCGCGGGTTCTTGCGCGGATGCGCCGCTGCGAAGCCCGGCTCGGAGACGGTCGCGCAGATCCGCGTGAGCTTGCCGACGTTGCCGCAGCTGCAAGCGCGGGACGGTCAGCAATGGGTGACATGACGCAGGCGAGGCACGTACGTGAGCTTGACGCCGCAGAGGTTGGGGCATGTCTCTGCGAGCTCGGTGATCAGGTCGGAGTCGAGGTCAAGACCACCGCTCGCGCCGGGGTCTGCGGCACGCTTCGTCAGGAGAAAGCTCGGGCCTCGGAGGTCGGTGGCACGCACAGTTGTACACGATCACGGGCAGCGGGCTCTTGTCCGCGACCTCGACGAAGTACGCCCTGAGCGCGTCGCGGGTGAGCGCACCCGCAAAGTACCCGCTCGTGATGACGATCACGAAGTCAGCGCCTGCGGCGGCCGCCGCATGGCAGAGCTCGACGGTCTCGCGCGTGCTGCCGGTGCCGGTGCCTGCGACGATGGGCATGTCGGCGAAGCCCGCATCGTCGAGCGCGCGGCGCGCGGTCTGGATGAGCGCCGTGCGCTCGGCGTGCGTGAGGTGGACCGCCTCGCCCATCGAGCCCGCGACGAGCGGGCGGACGTTCGCCTTTGCGAGGCGCACGACGTGGGCGGCGAAGGACTCGAGGTCTGGGGCCCGCGAAAGTCATGAGCTGCGCGCGGGGAAGAAGACAGGAGCATACCGAGATCCTCAGTATCTGGCGCGAAGAAGGTCGGTATCGGGGCGAAGATACCAGGGCTGAGGACCCGCGCGCCGGCCGCGCCGTTGGCTCCGTTGGTGTGCCCGTTCATGTCTAGCGCAGATGGGTGGTGAAAAGGAGGTGCAGATCGCGCCTCCGCAGCCCGCAGGGGCCCGTCTTTAAGAGCAGGGGCGACCCTCGACACGGACCGTCTTCGGACAGTGTTGCCGGACGACACGCGCCCATCACGTGCCCCGTGTGCTGGCTCCGCCGCCGCCGGTCCGAGGAGGGGACGCCGGGGCGGGCAGTGTGGACGCTGGGTGCCCCGCATGCTGCCGACAGATCGCCTGCGTTACCCAGGAACATGCGCGAGCGGGTGCGGACGGTGCGGGGTGGTGCGCCCCAGAAGCATGGGTCGCTCCCGGGTATGGGGGTACCGGAGTGGAGGAAGGTCTAGTGAAGCTTCGCTGAGCCTCTTCAGGGTCAAAATTGCGCAGAGGGATGACGAGAAGTTGGGACCCGTGGTCTCCTCAAACTTCGAAAGTGCTACCAATCGGCTCAGATTCGCTCGTCGAGGTGGATTTGGCTATAGTTTCCATGGCGGTGGTCGGACGAAGTCCCGGTGACGAATGTGACCCTGGTCACGACCGCATCTTGAACGTTGGCTGTGGTGCCACGAGACATGCAAGGTTGAAAAGCATAGCAGCCCTGGAAGCCACGAAGACGAAAGTGCTCCGCAAGTTGCCTTGGGTGAGCATGTGGCCTGAGCGTCGTAGAAGAAATCAGCCTGGTGCGTCCATGCGTACCACGAGTGAGACACTGACCTGCCCATGCGGCGCGGATTGCCTTCCATGCCGCCACAAAGCCCCAGGGTCTAGTCATGCTGGTGTGCCTATAGCGAGATTCGGATTAGCTCGGCGAGAACTGCGACAACCTCATAAATCGCATTTTTGCGAGCTAGCATTTGTTGACGTGTCCTGGAAAACGGAAGCAAATGACCGACAAACGACGCAGCAATTACTCAGTAGTAAGAAATCTGTATAAGACTGGTGACAGTCTGTCCGAGTGAGCGGAAAGCGACGGAGATGGGATTGAAACCAAGTTCGCTTCCCAGGCTCTCGCCTTCATCCATTATGTAAGCAACCCCGCCCACTTCCCATTTTGGACCCAAGGCGCGCCAGACACGTTGACCTGAGACTGCCGCTCGTGAACGCCTTCAAGGCCTTCAAACCCGACTCTTTTTCGGGGAGCGATTTCTCTGTACCTCTGAACGCCTTGCTTTCTTTCAACTGTCCGCACTCTGCGACGATATCGCACCAGGGAACAGAGCCCCTCACGGAGCGTCTGCTTGCCAGTGCAAAGTGACGTCTCGGTGCCAGACCATCGCTGTCAGACAAATCATCCAACCGGTAGCTGCGGTGAAGGCGTAGAACCTTGATCTTTTGCTCAAAGTTAATACTGTGGTCATTTTCACTTATGCTCATCCCAGGTGCTTCTGCGCTCATCTACCTCCTAGGTTTTGGGTCCTCCAACGACACCGTAAACTGGTAGCTGACGAGCCCGGTTGACATGATTGTCGCAAGCAATCGTCCGCCGTTGTGCTGCTCTGTACGAGTGGCGGGCTGCAATCGACTTCTCGACATCTTCTGCAGCACTTCGGCTCTAAGTGCTACGCGTACACATACGTATCACTGGCCTGCACCAACGTCCCGGCTTTACAACGCGCAGCAAATACAGTAGGTATTTGCTGATGTGAATCAGCAGGCGGGCGGTGATACGTGTCATTACCTGGACCGGAGGCGGCATTTCTAGTCTCAATATTTGGCCTTCAGTCTCGCCACAGAAGCTGTCTCCATCAAACTTGGGATTATGGATCTATGCTTCGTCTCGTCGGCCAGAAACTTCGGGCGCCAGGCGAGCATGACTATCTCCGAGGTATGCTTGCTAAATTGTCTTCGACTCTTCTTGCGTTGGCCCACGAAGCTGATACGATTCTACTGGTCAGTGACCGATCCGGTGTAGAGTCGGTACCGCTTTCCCCCGCGAACGGCAACGCTGCGGAAGTATGGTGAATGGGGACGAACCTCCGACGCCATCAGCCTCTAATTGAGGCATCGTGATGGGGACCTGCAGTATTCTCGACCGACCTCTCGCCCGAGTGGCGTTAGCTGGCAGCCCCTGCGGCCTTTCACGCGGGATGGCCTGGTCTGTTGCCCCACCGACGGCACGGCGCTGTGAGTAACACCGACCTCATCGCAAGAATTTCTCTAATTTCTATATGTTTAGCCCCACATATGCGTGACGCAACGGCGGGTCCATGCATGATGCGTCGATCCGGTGAACGACCTCGAAGCGCCCGGATTCGAACATCTCCACGCAACCAGGCGGAGGGACTCCATTGTTCGCATCATTTCACACATTCATCTCCCGGCCAGGTCGCCGTGGTCTATCTTATACCGTACTCTCGTCCCCGACATGCCTGATTCGGATGGCGAGCCCGACATACTTAACCTCCTCGCGGACTGCGCGAACATGGCTCACCAAGACTCCTCTCTGTTAGAGAATCAGCTCCCCACTCTACTACAAACACCTCTACTTCTAGCTCGCGATGCCTGACGACAACCAACTAGACAACGTTCCGCTCGCACACAACACCAGCCCAGAGCTGGTGGCCCCCAACCCCGATGACCCCTTCACCGATCCCTCCATCGACTCCCCCGAGGAACACGAACCCCTGGAAGAGACGAAGAAGGGCGGCGGCGTCGTCATCAACAGCTACTTCGCATTCCAGGCCCACGTCGTACGGCATATCCTGACTCTCGAAATCGCGCAGAACCTATCCGCCCTGAACAAGCTCAACCAGATCGCAGGCTACATCTGGCGCACCTTCGACGACGACACCAAAACCAAGTGGCAGGAGCGTCTCAAGCTCATGGAGGCCCGCTGCATGGAGGAGACCGGCCACAAGCTCACGGGCCACCTCCCCAAGTACACTCTGGACCTCAAGCCCGAGGAGATCGCGGCACCCGAGCTCGTGCAGACTGCATTCTGCAGGTACAACAAGTGCGCCCACGGGGCCGACTGTGCGGCGGGCGCCGCTGCCGCACTCAAGGACCCGAAGCAGCCGAAGTCGGAGGAGGAGCGGAAGCGGAGGAAGCGGAAGAACGCCAGGTCGCGCGCCGAGGCGACGGAGGAGGACTCGCCCCGAGCGAGGAAGCGCGCCCGTGCTGGTGCCGCTGTGGGCGAGGAGAATGAAGACCCTGGGCGCAAGCCTCGTCAACGCAGGTCCGCGTCGTCACGCTCATCCTCGTCCGCTTCCGAGAACGACGAGCTCTTTGACCTCGAGGCCCTCGCGCTGGTGCAGGCCCCGTGCCTCTCGCTTGATGCCGGCAAGACATCTTCGAGGCTCCCTCTCACGGGCAGCTCGTCTCACAACGCCACCCAGCCCTCGAACTTCCCCGCTCATTACTCTCCCGAGCCCCGTCCTTCACGCGGTGCCGGCGAGGCGTCTTTGAGGGTCCCTCACGTCGACAGCTCGTCTCGCAGCGCCACTCAGCATTCGACATTTTCCGCTCGCCAATCTTCCGCGCCCCGATTCTTCCGTACTTCGCGCGGTGTTGGCGAGGCGTTTTCGGGAATCCATCATACAGGCAGCCCGTTTCGCAGCGCCACTCAGCCTTCGCCCTTCCCTGCGTATCACTCTCCCGAGCCCCAGCTCCAGCCCGCATCTCCCTACGCCGCCAGCGACGCATTCACCGACCCTTCGACGGCATGGCAGGGGTCGTCCAGCATGCACGACGCTGCCTACGCTACGCCCCTGAACTCCGCCTTCGCCACGACCAACAGCCCCCAGCTCCCGGAGGACTGCTTCGTGTTCGGCGCATCGGGATGCGGCTTCGTGTTCGACTTCGCGCGCGGCCTAAACTTCGAGTGCGATCCTGAGATCGTGCAGAAGGCACTCTACGACCTCGGGTCTACGATGTACGTCGAAGCGCCTGACGCGTATGCTCACTACGACGTGGGCATCCCGACGCCTGTCGAGGCTGTGGGCTACTCTGCGCCGCCGTCGCCGTGGGCGCCGTCGAGCCCCGACTCCGATCCGTACCTGGGATTCCAGCCGCGTCTTCTGGAGCAGCAGCCCCCGTCTTGTCATGCTCCGTGGACGGCGCCACTCCTCGGAGTGCAATACGACACCAATGCCGAGGCGTTCCCCATGACTGGCGGATACCACAGCGCACCCAAACAGCCCTTCCTACTCGGAGGCGGTTACTGAAACATGAAACAGTCCTTGTATCTCCTCTGCAGATCAAGGCAGCAGGATGCTCGTGATAACCTGCATCCAACCTTGTACTTAGTTTTGTTGTTACATAGCTTCGACGTCCCTTGTACTATCTTCCGCTGCGTCTTGTACTTCATAGGTTACCTTCTTCATAAGCGTACTGCTTTCTCGCTTTTGCACCATATGTACGACTGTCAATATAGACGTCGTTGTACTTCTCTCCCTGTATTTATGACCGTGTAGTCTGGCAATACAGCCCATTCAACTGGACATCTTCGCTTCACATCGCGCCTCAGGCTGGAGACTTATCGAAAACGAGATGCGACTCGCATGGAGCCACTTCGCAGTTTCAGACCTTTCATGTTTCAGTAACCTCTCACTGGGTCACTGTGGCGTGAAATGTCCAGAAGTGCGCGGCCAGTCTGCTCAGCGTTCGTTGGTTTCGCCAAGGTGTCCAAATTGCCCCCGAGACCATCTAAGGCGAGACTTACACTGCTATGCTACCTAGCCCGACGCCTCTTGCTTATCACTAATCCTTCGGACGCCATAGCAATGACCCAGAGTCGTCGTGCGCGCACAGCAGTCAGCGAGGCCAACGCACGACGGCCTCTGAGGCCTCAGAGCAGGCAACCTCCGCAGACGGCGCAGTGACCTCTCGTCCACCCCACGCTCGCTCAGCTCGACTCTGCCAAAATTTATGGTCCAAGCGTTCGCCTCCTTGCATTTTCACCTCACAAACACTACAGCATCGTCCGTACAAGTACATAAAAAACCTTCAATTGCCATTTCTTTCCATCCAAGTTGGGAGCGCACATTCCAACTACGCAGTCTCGACGATTACATAGCCTGGACGAGCTCAATATCAGCAGCACACCTCAGTAGATGCAACGGCACGCTCACCCAGGCCGTTAGGATTGTTATTGAAATCACACTGCCCGCCGTTGTCGCCGGTCGTGCCCTGGCAGTTCCACGCCAGGTAGTTGACCACGCCGGCCCCTGCAACGACCCGTAAGCAGAGCAGCTTCCTTTACAGCGCATATAGGAGCACTTGCAGTTGTTCCAGTCGTAGCAGTACACGAGGTCCGAGCCGTAGCTGTTGGCGAGGCCCGCCGCGCAGCTGCCCCACGTCCACCAGCCGTACGTGCCGTACGCGACGGTGAACTCGCCGTTGTTCGCGTACTCGCTGCAAGCATCCCATCAATATACGCAGCTATACCCTCGTACCAAGTCAGAGACATACTTCGCGAGCGACGTGCAGTCTACCAAGAACCAGCCTCAGCATCATACACCCGCCAGACACACGGCGACACGCACCGTTCGGGTCCGGCCCGCCGCCGCCCGCATGACAATAGCTCGTGCACGGCGCGCCGCACAGGTCGTAGCTGCGCGCCGCGAGCGCGCCCGCCGCGCGCGGCGACACGGCGGTGTCCTGCAGCGCGCACGTCGCGTACGTCAGCGGCCGCCCGTCGATGATCTGCACGGACTGCACCGCGGCGGTGTCCGGCCTGCAGACTGCGTGGGGTCAGCGCGCGGGAGGGTCGGCGGGGATGGGAGGGTTACTGGAGGGGATCTTGCTGGGGGCGGCGCCGTGTGCGGAGGCCAGGAGGAGGGAGAGGCTGGTGGTGATGGTGACGGTGGGCTTCATGGTGGTGCGCTTCGGATGTGGGGTGGGGGTAAGTGTCGAGCACTTGAAGATTGGTTGCTAGAGTATAGCGAGCTTTATACTCTGCAGAATAAACGCTAGGAAATATCCAGAGTATATGCGGAAGAGCGTCGGTACCTTCGTGCCACGGCGCCAAGGAACGCAGCGCCCACGACGCCCGTGCGCTGTTTTGACAGATGCTGAATTCCCTTCTGTTCTGCCCGATCTCCGTGTTATGTATAGCGCAAGACGCCGCGTACAATGCTCAGACAAACGCGAGGTTGGCCGTACGGCTGTTGAAAAAATGACGTTGAGTCGTCAAAATAATGCAAACTACTCTGAGCTAACAGAATACCTCACTAGGATCACCATTGATCCAGGAGGAGGGCTGAACCGCTCGTCTGGTTTTCAACGTCGACGACTTTCGAAAAGCGATTCGCTTCTAAGATGCAGCGCGTACGTACCGTCTGCGGCCATTCTTGCGCCGCCACAGACGGAGGTTCAGTCGCTATGCTGATGCAGAATGATTATCTTCAGCTAGAAGCAGAAAGAACAGGGACTACCGCTGAGCACGAGGCCATAGTGGCATGCAGCGGGGGAGCGTACATGGAGTAGGCCTGCTCGAGCCTCGCGAATCTGCACGTTTCAGCGTTGTGGACGAGAGATGGTGCCTCGCGGCGTCCTAGAATGTCCTAGGCGGGCCGCATGCTCGCGCTCACGTGTGTGGGTCACTCCCGGCACGCGCGCGTAGGCCAAACTGAGGGTAGCTTAAATGTTCAACGACAACACTGGAAACATCGAGGGTTACTGCTCAGTGTGTACCTGTGCGCGATTGTTTGAGAGGACATACATCCGAAGAAAGACTACCGATACCTCAACAATCAGATACCGCTCGCCCCCCAGTTCTTTCCAGTGGGTAGGGCGTGCCTGCACGGGCTGTCCAGAAAGCTTCAGAAAGCTTAACGGCGAGCTTCTGTGGCGCATCCGCAGGAAAGCCGATATGTAAGCTTCGCGACAGAAGAGAAGTCCAGATGTACAGCTCACCAGCCTCCTCCCGGCTAGGGCTATGCCTCAGCGGTCAGCTTCGGTGCCCAGTCACCGCAAGCAAAGTCTGAAGAGCTGCGAATGGCCCTGCCTGTGCTGCTGGCAGGCAACGTATGCAGCACAGGGATTCAGCGACGGCCTTCAGCTCAACATATCCTTCAGAGACGGTGCCATTGTCACGCTCTCTGTGTTTGAGACGCTCGGCGTCGTTGGGTCGCGATGACGGTAGCAGGCAGAGAGGAGCGCCGTGGCCCAGCCGCCCGAGCGCGGTCTGATGCGCCGTCTGCCATTTCTGGAAGAGCGCCAAGCGCCTTGGCCGAGGTGACCACGTGCTCTGGCCTTCGTGGCGTCGGCAACTTCCGAGGCCGATGCGGCGGCCGAATTCGGACAGCGCGCCTTCGCAGCCGCGCCCGTCGCCGCGAACAACGTCGAGCTCGCTGCTCGCTGTGACGCGCACCACGTGACGCGTCGCGTATGTCATGTCTTATTCTCTCGCTTGATATGCTGAGACGGTGTACAGATCACCGGGGAGTCGTTCAGGCTCCAGCTGCGAAATGCGGCGATGTTGGAGCGCTGTCAGTCGCCTCCCTGCCTGCACATGACATATTTGATGATGTGCCGCATGCACTTGACTGGCTTAGAAGGTCTGGTGAGTGATGCACTCCCGCTGCGACGATCCCGGACGTCCTGGCGACTGACAGCCTTTATCCTCCTAGCTTCGGCGGACTTGCGGCGCCGGAGCTCAAAGAGAACGCACCTGCTTTGGTGGTACTCGTTCGGCTTTCCACGCCAAGCTGAGTTCATATAGGACGGAAGCAAATTCCTACGCCGCCACAGACGCGTGTGCTGCCAAATTGATTGAGCGCTTCGCGCCTCCATGCCCTGGGACAAAGAGACGGTGCCCCTCCTTGCCTCATGGCGCCGCGCGCTAGCCCATAAGCGGTATGACATATTCGCTCTCCACCCCTATTCCGCGAGCTTGTGCGACGCCGCGCGTGCAGGTCAAAGCTTTGTCTCCGCTTTGCGCAAAGGCCTGCGCTGCGGCGAGGCGACGCACCGCGGTGTGGCCCTGCCTGCGATCGGCGCCGGCCCCTCCCCACGCCGCGTGCCGAGGACCACAACGCGGCCCTGCGTGTGCCTGGGCGCCATGGCAGTGGCATGCTCCCGCACACAAGGCTGCGTCCCGGCTTTGAGGCGTCGTGCGGAGCCTGCCGACGTCCAATCGGGCCACGGTTCCCACCGCAAAGTTATATAAGATGGCGCTGTGGGTCCACCCCTCCCTCCGACAAACCAAACACACCGTTGCATTCGCACATCACACTCGCACATCGCACATCGCCTACGCCTGCCTCGCCATGGCCTCGTACAACCCCTATTACGCCTACGCGTCCTCGCGCGGCAAGAACACCGCGTACGACCTCGGGGACTTGCCGCCACAAGTTGCCGACTTTGCCTTCTCCTCCTCGTCGTCGACCACCTACCCGAGCGCAGACTATCTTCAGAGCCGCGGTCTGTGGTCCGACTCGCAAGATACGAGCTACCCCGCGGTCGACTATTTGTCGCAGGATGCAAACTACTCCTCAGCCAACTATTCGTCACAGAGCACAAGCTACTCCTTGCTCGATTATTCGTCGCAGGACACAAGCTACTCATCGGTCGACTATTCGTCGCAGGGCACAAGCTACCCCTCGGTCGACTATCTGTCGCAAGATCCAAGCTACTTCTCGGGCGACTATTCCTCGCAGGATACGAGCTACGCCTCGACCGAGTATTCATCGCAGGGCAGCACCTTCTCCTCTGTCTACCCGTCGCCATCGTCTAGCGGTCAAATGACTCTCCTCCCGGGCGTCCAGTACGGCGACTACCATGGCGCTGTCGCTCAGCCCCGCCTTCCCCTCCGGAGCCTGGACAACGTCGACATCGAGCCCTGGAACACCTTCGCCGACGTGTTTGACAATGTACGTGCACCTGCTCCACACACTTTTGTCTCTCTGACATCGCTGCCACAGGCCGGAAACCCGATACTCGTGCACGACCTTCCTGCCGCCACTCGTGCCCCGGTGCCTTCTTCGGCGCCCTCCCTCGCCCCACCACCGCAGTCCATGCCCGCCCGCGAGCACCCCGCCGCCACCTACATCACGCCGCCCCCGTCGTCCCTGCCGACCCGCGAGCCGTCGCCCCTCTACATCACACCCGCCACGGCATCGACACCGCGACCACCCCGCGAACCGTCCCCGGAGCCCGCGCCGCGCCGCACGAGGTCGTCGAAGGGCAAGGGCAAGAGGCAGCGTTGCGACGACGAGGACGAGGACGACGAGTACAAGCCGGCACCTGTGCGCCGCAGCAAGCGCGCGCGCACCCAGCGCGAGACCGAGACCTGCTCGTTCTACGCCACAGCGGAGCCGAGCGACGGCGCGCCCACGCCCGCGCCGCCCAGGAAGGAGCGGCGCAAACGGGACCCCGCCGCGCCCAAGCCGAAGAAGCCCAAGAACGCCACAAAACGGCCCTCGAACTCGTACATGACCGCCCTGCACGACCACCGCCCCGTGCTGAGCGACCCCGCGTCGTACGCGCTCGCGCACGGCGACCTCATCAAGGTCTTCGCGCCCTACTGGTACTGCACGCCGCCTGCCGCGCGCGCGCCCTACTGCACGCACGCCGACGCCGCCGCCGACGCGCTCGCGGCCGGCGCGCCGCCGCCCGCGCTGCCCGCGGACGACAGCAAGACCGCGCGCCTGCGCGCCGGCGCGAGCGGCTGGGCGCTGCTCGCGCCGGGCCGCGTGCTCGCGGGCGTGCGCCACGTCGTGCGCGCGAGCGTCGCGCCGCGCTTCGACGAGCACGTCACGCCGACGCGCGCGCAGCACAACCGCGGGACGGCGGTCTCGGCGGCGAACGCGCGCCACTTCGCGGGGGTGTACGAGGACGTGTATGCGCGCTGGGCGGCGTGGTGCGCGGAGACGAAGAAGCCTGCGCCACCGGAGCTCCCGGAGCTGTTCACGCTCGATGATGTCGCGGGCGGGACGCATGAGGAGGCGGGGTTGATTATGGAGATTGTTACGGGCCATGCGCCGGATGCGGAGGCGACGCCTGTCCGCTGGTGAAGGTGTGCTCCCCTCGTATCCCCGAACTATCGCATTTCTTTTCTCGCTTTTGATCGTCTGACTACTCTCCAATTGTTATCTTTACACTCGGATTTTCTGCCCTTCACAACAGCTGTATTTCTATACCCTTCTGCGCTCGAACTCTTATACACACATAGATTTTAGATCCTCCCTTCCTCTTATCTCCTCTGTACTCGTTATAATCTCATCGTGCTCCCTGCGTTTGCCTCGATCTCGCTTGTGTGAAAGTTGTTGAAGGCTGTCGCGCACTGGTCTCTCAGGACGCTGAACATCCGTGACGACTGAGAAGCAATAGCACCTACAAAGCCCTCGACGAGACCATCTCCGAGCCTCTTGCAGGCGACGTACACAGGCGGAGCCGTGACAGCTCCGCCCCCGTGTGGGCGATAAGGACCAGACTCAGGTCGAGTTCCCAGTAGAGCCATAAGCCAACTCGCTGCATGAGACATAGTGTTAGGGTGCGCAATCCATAAGGGTTTTGGACTCAGCTTTACATGTCGGTGTGACGGTGGACCCTGAAGCTTGAAGGCGAGTCTAAGTTGCGCCGGCGTTGCAGCGCAACGACACTGGCAGTCTCGCCTCTTCCGAAATATTGCAGGCTGTCCCGCGAGCTTGTCAGTGACAGCCCAACCTCGAGCTCATGCTTGCAAACAGCGACACCAGACGGTTATGACGGCGCTAGGCTCGCTTCCAGCCTCTTAAATTGCGGAAGAGGTGGTGCCGTCGTTCCTACATATAGATGACGGCGCATCCTGCAGTGCATCTCTGAGCATTTTACGCCGCAGTGTCCATTGATTGGATACTACAACGTAAAATGTCGCGGGCTGCACAGGGATGTCTGATGTTCATCCACGAGAGTGCACGGGCAGACGGTGAGAGCTGAGGAGCAAGTTCATGGATTTGGGTGCAAGATCGCAGCCATAAATACAGGAAGAAAAGTACAACAGCTACTACATCGAGATGAACGCATACATGCATTCGTCAGAACGGTCGTAAGGGGATATGGCGGTCTGAGTATGGAGAACAAGGGAGCGGCGTGCGATACAAGGGACGTTGGCCTCGAGACCAACGTATTACAACACACCAGAGAAGGATGCGCGCATACTAGGGCGCGCTCCAGCGTCTTGACTTGACGAGCAAATACAAGACACATGTTACGTTGAGTATCCAAACGTGTCGTGGAACGACACGGGGATGGGGTGCCCAGAGGCGCTGTAGCCTCCGCTAACCATGGAGAAGGCCTCGGCACTAATGCCGCTTCCGATTTCCGAGAGTAGCGACACCCATGGAGCATGATTAGCATGGACATGGCTGCCCAGGATACGCGACTGGTATCCCAAGTATGGAGCGAAGTCGGGGCTCGACGGCGCCCACGGCGAGGGCGGCGTTGAGTAGCCCACGGGTTCGAACGGCGTCGGGATGGTGGCAGCCTGATAACCATACGCAGCAGGCGCGCCGCCGTACATCGTAGACCGGAGATCGTAGAGCGCCTTCTGCACGACCTCGGGATCGCACTCGAAGTTGAGGCCGCGCGCGAAGTCGAACACGAAGTCGCATCCCGGCGCGCCGAACACGAAGCAGTCTCCCGGGAGCTGGGGGCTGTTGGTCGCGGCGAAGGCGGGGCCTGGGTGCGCAGTGTAGGCAGCGTCGTGCATGCTGGGCGACCCCTGCCATGCCGTCGAAGGGCTGGTCAATGCGCCGTTCGTGGCGTAAGCGGATTCGAATTGGGGCTGGGGCTGGGGCTGGGGCTCAGCAGAGTAATACGTAGGCAAGGGCGAAGGCTGGGTGGCGCTGCGAGACGCGCTGCCTACGTAGACTCGCCGGTGCGTAGACGCGGCAGGGTCTGAGGCCGCGTAGACAGCCTCATGCGTTGACGGCGACCCCTGCCATGACGAAGGGTCGTCGAATGCGTCGGTGGCGGCGTAGGGAGATGCGGGCTGGGGCTGGGGCTCGGGAGAGTAATAGGCAGGGAAGGGCGAAGGCTGAGTGGCGCTGCGGGACGAGCTGCCGACGTGAGAGACCCTCGCCGACGCCTCGCCGGCACCGCGTGAAGGACGGGGCTCGGGGGAGTAGTGAGCGGGGAAGGCCGAGGACTGAGTGGCGTTGTAACACGAGCTGCCCGTGAGAGGGAGCCTCGAAGACGTCTTGCCGGCATCAAGCGAGAGACAGAGGGCCTGCTCCAGCTCAAAGGCTTCGAGGTCAAAGAGCTCGTCGTTCTCGGAAGCGGAAGAGGATGAGCGTGACGACGCGGACCTGCGTTGACGAGGCCTGTGGCCAGCGTATTCATTCTCCTCGTCCGCCGCGAGCCCAGCACGGGTGCGCTTCCTCGCTCGTGGCGAGTCCTCCTCCGTCGCCTCGCCGCGCGACTTGGCGCTCTTCCGCTTCTTCCGCATTTGCATCCGCTCCTCCTCCGACTTCGGCTGCTTCGAGTCCTTGAGTGCCGCAGCGGCGCCCGCCGCACAGTCGTCCCCGTGGGCGCACTTGTTGTACCTGCAGAATGCAGTCTGCACGAGCTCGGGCGCCACAATCTCCTCGGGCTTGAGGTCCAGTGTGTACTTGGGGAGGTGGCCCGTGAGCTTGTGGCCGGTCTCCTTCATGCAACGGGCCTCCATCAGCGTGAGACGCTCCTGCCACTTTTTTCTGGTGTCGTCGTCGAAGGTGCGCCAGATGTAGCCTGCGATCTGGGTGAGCTTGTTCCGGGCGGCTAGGTTCTGCGCGATTTCGAGAGTCAGAATATGCCGCACGACGTGCGCCTGGAATGCGAAGTAGCTGTTGATGACGACGCCGCCGCCTTTCTTCGTCTCTTCCTGGGGTCCGTACTCTTCGGGAGAGCCGATGGAGGGATCGGTGAAGGGGTCATCGGAGTTGGGGGCCACCGACACGGGGTCGACGTTGTGTGCAAGTGGAACGTTGTTTAGCTGGGTCTCGCTAAGCATCGCGAGCTAGAAGTAGAGGTGTTTGTAGTAGAGTGGGGTGCCGAGTCTTTAACAGAGGCGAGTCTTGGTGAGCCATGTTCGCGCAGTCCGCGAGGAGGTTAAGTATGTCGGGCTCGCCATCCGAATCAGGCATGTCGGGGACGAGAGAGCGGTACACCATGGACCTGGCGAGGAGATGAATGTGGGAATTGATGTAAACAATGGAGTCGCTGCGCCTGGTTGCGTGGAGATGTTCGAATCCGGTCGTCCGCCGGATCGACGCATCATGCATAGACCCGCCGTTGCGCCACGCAGCTGACGTGCGGTACCTGCTAGCAGTCTGGACACCCGTGAGCTGAAGATGCGGAGTTAGGGGAAAATCGCGAGGAGGAGGGGGAAGAGGAGGTACTTACAAGCCTGAAGCTTCGATACAGTACCGGACCAGCGCAATCCAAGTGAGAGGCCTCCGAGACCGCCAGCTGACGCCACTCGGGCGAGAGGAATCACCGCGCGCACGGCGCCGCCATCAACAAGATCCCATCCGGTAAACCTCCCTTCCCTTCAACCCCACCGCGCACGCTGACCCCATGGAGTATGCAGGCCGGACACCGCGGCGGTGCAGTCCGTGCGTAGCATCGACGGCCAGCCGTTGACATACGCAACGTGGGCGCTGCACGACACCGCCGTGTCGCCGTGCGCGGCGGGCGACGCGCCGTGCACGAACTACTGTCACGCTATGGGCGGAGGGCCGGACCCGAACGGTGCGTGCCGAGCGTTTTTGGCTCGGAGTGCACCCTGCTGAGGCTGGCTGGTGGCAGACTGCACGTCGCTCGCGAGGTACGTTGCGATGAGAAGAGGCGTATGGTGTGTGCTGACGCGCGGCGCGCAGCGAGTACGCGGACGACGGCGAGGCGTACGGTTCGTACGGCTGGTGGACGCACGGTAGCTGCGCCGTGGGCCTCGCCAACAGCTACAGCTCGGACCTCGTGCTCTTTTACGACTGAACCAACTATGAGTGCTTTTATATGCGTCCAGGAGGAGGCTGATCTGCTTACGGGTCGCTGCAGGGGCCGGCGCGGTCAACTACCTGGCGTGGAACTGCCAGGGCACGACTGGCGATAATAGGGGCCAGTGTGATTTTAATAACAATCCTAACGGGCTTGGTGAGCTGCAACATACGCTGCCAGAGGTAGTGTGCTCACCGTGAGCACGTCCAGGCTATGTCATCGTCGAGACGTCCTATAGGAGGAACGTGTATTCAAATGTTCACGATGGACAGAAAGGGTAGAGCGTCTGGTGTGTACTTGTACGAGCAGTCCTGTAGGCTTTTTGAGTTGAAAACAAAACGAGGCCAATGTCCATGGCCAGATTTTCCGTGCAAGTTGAGCTGTGCGAGCGTGGGATGGACGAGAGGTCACTCTGCGCTGTCTGCGGAGGGTGCCCTGCTCAGAGGTATTCGGGGTCCCACTAAGCGCCGCCCGCCGCCAGCTGGTCTCGGGGTCCTTCTCCGTTCGACTTTGACCAGCGACGATGCGGAAGAAACTGACAGCTGGTAATATACTCCATCATTCTTGCTCTGTACATACAATACTAATACAATCACTTACCTAGAGCTATACTGAAGAGGTCCCTTTGCGCCCTCTTCCTGCCCCGCACGGCGTGAAGCAAGCGCATCCAAATCACCACCAACGTTCACGCGTCACGAGTCACAACTGGGCCGTCACATCGACGACGTCGCCACGCATGCCAAAGCTTTACAATTCTCGCATTCAGGGCTTAATTGTTTGAGCCATGTGGCATCGCTCTCAAATAGCTTCGTGGACTCCAGGCGCATCGCGCTGGAGAAGTATACTTATGCAGGTATGACCGACTCTGAGCAGACACGCGCTATCCCTCACCAGTCCTACAGAGCCTCATTGCGATACCCGCCGTCTGTGAGAGTACCGAACTCCGCGTCTTTCTTTCCCGCGAATCGCCGTTCATGGCCGCTCCGCCTCCGCCTCCAGGCAGCGACAAGACCGCGCCAGGTGCCAACTTCCCCGGCAAGCGCTTCGTGCGGACGATGTACAAGTCTGTCGCGGACAGCATCGATGACATGTTCTTCGGACCGTCTATGCTCGACGTCATCATCCAGCGACTCACGTCGCAGGCGGCGGAGTTCGTCGGCATCGTCGGGAGCGGCGTACATGACGAGGACTTGGTCTCTCAGGCGTTACGTGTCTCGAGCAGGGCGACGTCCGAGGACAGCTTGCTGCAGCTCCCAGGAGACCTAAAGCCGTTGGACGGCGAGACCAGCACGTCGTCGTTCTCTTCGCCAATATGCGACCTGATACTGGCCGTATTTGAGCTGAACAAGAAGAACAATCGGCTAAGGCGGCAGGCGATTGTCATCATCCTGCAGCAGGTGTTCGGCAGTACTATTGAGAGGTAAGTGGTGTCTTCCACAATGCCTTCAATCGCTAACAGCTACACAGGAAGCTGCGCGAGACCACGAAGGAGTTCTTGGACGAGCCGCATCTCCTGTCATATATTGACATATTCCGAGGTTCCCTCTGGGAAAATGGACAGCTGAAGACGGGAGGTCCGCCTTGCACGGCAGAAGAGAAGTTGCGAACGCGTGACGAGGCCAACCGCAAGCTGTCCGCGCTCATGCCTGGTGGGTCATACCCTGCCCGCGGCCGTGGATCTGAGACTGACGATAGCACAGATCTTGGTGCCAACATGATTGGGCGTTCGAACACGCGGCGCGGTGCCCGACGAATCTTCGCCGTCATGCAAAATCGTCGACTGAACCAACATCTGATGTATACCATAGTGGACGAGGTGTGTACTGCGATGCAAATACGTGATGTCGTGTCGCTGACTCCACTAGGTGTTTGCTGCCTTGTTCCCTGAGCAATGACCGTTACGACCCTAAACGACCCTAAATTATTGTTGATACCCATCGGTTTTCTCGCATATCCCACTAACCTCTACAGCTCCAATGATATGAGCTTCCCCCTACCGTACAACTCACGATTCTATCAAGCCAGGATACCTTCATTGGTTGCTACTCCTTGCATCCGAGCATGCTGACGCCAACATTTGGCTCACACCGGCACGTAAACACCTCCGAACCTGTCAGGGCAGAGAGAAACAAGTCAGTTGAGGAGATTGGCGCAGTCAACGTGAAACTGCGGGCAATGCTGAGAAGCTGTTCTCATTTATGTTTCCCCAAGTAGGTCTTCGACGTCCATGCCAGCGGCTATGTTTCATCGATAAATGTCGGGCATTGGTCCATCCGACACCACCTGTGCAGAGATTGGCTGATGTTTCGAACGTGCTCACAGCTTCATTCAGCATGGTTCAGTGCATCGGCGTTCGTGTAATCCGTTGTAACGCACCTGTGAAATCTGGGGTCTGCACACTACCCGTAGATGTTCATATAAGACCTGCTAGACAAGGTCGCCATACCACGACCTGCCTCCCTGTCCTTCAGCCATGGCTTCCGAACATCTCCAGTCTGGTGTCTGTAAGTCTGCATCCGGTCCACGGGCATCGCCAGGAGCTCATATTGTTTGGTGTCCTAGATTTCATTCAGAATTTCTATACCGGCACTGTCTTAGACCTCGCTGGAGGTCCGTCTCGTCTCGCAATCTATGCATCTTGCAACTGAATGATCTGTCAACAGCCAGCCCTGCAAATGGTGCGAGCAGCCTTCCAGAGTCTTGGAATGAATCATTGATTTCATGTAACAGGCACGAAGATTCAAGGGTACACCAAGCGAGAGCTCTCGGAACTTGGAGTCCCTGCTCAGCTCTGGATCATCTCTCTCGTTGCTGGCGAGGAGAACGTGTACACGGTGCAGAACACCAGCAGCCGGTCATTCATGGATATGGCACATGGTATGTCGTACACCTTGATTCCGACAAATCTTACTTAGTGTCCATATTGTGCTGATGTTACTGCTCAGGTGATGCAGCTGACGGGACCCCGGTGATTGGGCACGAATATAACGGTGGCCAGAACCAGAAGTGGAGGATTACTCGTCACGGGAATTATATGTCCTACGTGTAAGCTTTGTAGAACCCCTATCCATATATGTGCTTGGCTCATGCGATGATTTCCCCAGCATACAGAATGTAGCGACACGTAGTAAGTATCAATTTGATTAAATGGTCGTCGCGCTGATCAACGTGACCATCTCAGCCTACGCGGATATGGCCAATGGGTATGTAGTGTCATGCGCGCGGCCCACGTTCCATTGCTCAGTGTGTCTCTGTAGGTCCAAAGCCAATGGAACTCCCGTCGTCGGCTGGTCTGGGAGCGGAAGCCACAATCAGCTCTGGCTTATCGCTAGAGCATGACGAATATCTATGTACATGTACAGTCGTATGGATCAATCCACCGAGATAGTGTACACTATATGCACCAGAGCTTCGCGTTTACTGCTGCAGAGGAGGCGTACCGATGAAGTGGTAGGCCTTGAAGCCTTCCGGGTTGCGCATGATCTTGTGCAGGCTTGCACGCTCGACCGCGTCGCGGATCTCCTTGAGGTCCGCGGCCGTGAGCTTGATGCTTGCAGCCTTGACGTTCTCCTCGACGCGCTATCATCGGCGGTCAGCCCCGTATACACACACCACCCCTAAAGCACGGCTTACAGAGATGTTGGTTGTCCCCGGGATGGGGATGACATTTGGGCCCTGCGCGAGGAGCGCCTCGCCCCACTGACAGCCAGCGCGACACCCCACACGGAATGTCTACAGATGCGCGCAAGCAGACCAACACCCACCGCTTCGCCTCGCGCGCAGCGCCGCCGCAGGGCTGTGCCGCATGAGCACGTCCAGCCGCGGCGGCCACGCCTGCACGGAGCCCAAGACTTCCGCCTGGAACACCACGGTCGTATCCTACAGGGCGCTGATGCGCGCCCTCGCGACCGAGCAGCAATGCGGCTCCGAAACGCGCAGCTCGCGCCAATCGCGCGCGCGCCGCACGAGATGGGCTTGGCACGCCTCGCCCCGCGGTCCTGATCGTGGATCTCCGCCCGCGTCGCGTCGGGTCCGAGGGTGGCGGTTGCTGGCTGTGTCTGATTTTCTGCAGGCGGAGCACGCGAGCAGCGTAGGCAGTTCAGGATCCGTCTGCTTGTGCGAGAGGCTGATCAAAGCGCGTAGGCTCAGCTCGAGATCCGGACACGCTGTCAGTTGAGCGCGAGCTGTCTTGCATGATCATGTGTGGACCGCTCGCTATGCCGCAGCGCGGCCGCCGTCTTGGACATTGTTCGCCGCCGACGTGACGAGCTCGCGTCGCAGCTCTATCTTCAGGGCCCGCTCGGTAGGCGGTCATACAGCGTTCACCGCCTGTTTTTGATGTGTTCGACGCAGATATTCTCTTCACCAGGGTAGAGTGGATCCCGCCGTCGCAGGAGCCCGCCCATCTCGGACAAGACAGCGAGCGACGGCCTGTGCTGTGCAGCGGCGCTGAGACGACCACACGAGAAACCCACGGACATGAGACGGCCAATATCGCTGAGCTGGGTGGCGGCGATGGTAGCCCGTGCAGGCTCTAGAGGCGTCGTTCTGCATCTCTCGGGACGGCGTGCGGCCGATTTGCATATGCGCGGTGGTGTGCGGGCGAATATGCCCTGCCCGGAATTTTCCTGAATTTCTGTGGATTATAGGTGAGTATATCGAAGTGTGAAGCTGTCTGGGCTCTCAGCTGCTTTAGCCAGCCAAACTCTTCCGTCCCTGGTAGCCAAGCTGGAGCCAAGCCCTGGCTAAGCCCGAAACGCGTGGATTTGCGGCTTCGTGGCGTCGGCGGGTGCCGTCGTCCCTTGCAACCTGCGTGGAAGGCCTTCGCATCGAGAAGAAATACGTCCTCGCTGAATGTTGCCTGCTATGCGTATGGTAGCTGGACGGAGAGCGAAGGATTGCAGCGCACTTTCTGCCCCGATAAGATCTGCGTGTGCGCCATCAGAAGCCCCGATAGTTCCCGATCTTTCCTCCCGCGGGACAGGAGTTTACTGTCCACTTGCTTTCCACCACCAGAAGACCATTCGCAGGCAATTTGAAGGCGACTTTACGACAAGGTGGTAAGTTTACGAATGCTCCGTGTGGTATCGTAGTCTTAGCTTACATGCTATATCTGACTGCACGTCTTGTTCTGTAGGCACCCGACAACCCCGCCTGGCGACGTTTCATGTCGTAGGGTTCAACGTCTTCCGCTCACGAGGCGTATCGCTCCGCACCATGCATCAGCAAAAATTCCAATAGGCGTAGCTCCAGTCGCCCATAGGGATACGTGCAACAACCTCGGCCTGTCCCCTGTTCACTTCACTGGCAGCATGCAGCAGAGGCGCGTACGAAGGCGCTTGGCGGGAAGTCCTGGCACGATGGAAGGTGCATATCCATCTTATTCACGGTCACCTGCGGGCAGTGTGTGTCGTGGAGCTCCTCTTACGCGCGATCTTATGCGGACCCGCCTGCAGCTCCTCGCTTCCAATGCGATGCTACACAAAAACACACGCCCGTGCCTGGAGTCTCTGGAGCGACCTGGGGGCAACCGGATGGCTCTCTGCCAGCTCTCTGTACTCTCGACAAGTCATGAAGCCCACAACGTTCCCCGTTCGTTCTTCAAAGGCGGCCTTGTCACCCCGTCGCGAGCAGTGCTACATCCCGCCCGGCGCTGATGCGCACGCCCATGCTCGACAAAATACAATGAGACTCGGACGAGGCGCGAAGATCTCGCGTGCCTCCGCGCTTCCTGCGCGACTGTATCGCGACGTGCGGGCGGCACCCTATCCATGATGGGCATGGTAGATCTCCGCTCGCTTGTTCCGGGCGCTGGCAGTCAAGGGGAGCTGGAGTGGTCGGTGAGGTACGCGGTCAAGAGATGTCGCTTTGAGCATGCATGATCACAGCGTATGTGATTTCTGCTCTCATATTTTGGAGGAAAGCTGATCTTTGCCAACAGCGCAGAGACGAAACCTACAGCGCCACAGCACGCATCCCAGCGAGCCCGCGCCGCACCTGGCGCGCAGACAAGGCCGCCACGAGATGCGCGCCGCGCATCCCGCTGGCATTTCCCCGCCGACAATCGCGCGTCTGGACGCACATGCCGTGCAAGTAGCGACCCGCTGTCAGCAGGGAGCAGCCGAGGAGGGCCCGCGCCCGAGACACGCTCGACGCGGAGCCGCGCGCACGATGATCGCGCTGTCTGGGCTGACCTCGCTAAGGCGGCGCTGGCGGTGCAGAGTCTCGTGCGGGCACAACTGGCCGTCGGTGCGGGGCGTCTCGCGCTCGGGTCGGGCGGGGTGCAGGGCGCCGCTGCTGCTTTGTGAGGCGAAGGGACCGGGCTGCGCAGGTCTGCGTGTGGTGCCAGAGCGTTGCGGGATGAAGGTCGGTCATACGTATGTTCTATGACTTGGCCATGACTGATGAGGCGCGTGCATAGCCGCTTCTCCTCGAGGATGAGGATGTACTCGAAGCAGAACGTGAATTCGGCAAAGGCAGGCCTCCGCCCGGTGGGCCTGCACTGGTCTTGGCTCTGCTGCTGGAATTTTCCGCGGAGCCTAGGCAGCCAGGAACGCTGCACCCGAGGTCAACCGCGCACTGCAACCTCGTGAGCAGTTCTCTGCCACCATCTCTTCCATCTCGAGCTGAGGAAGATCCGCAGAGCGACAGCGGCTACTAGACGCACGTCGGGTACGAGACGCGGACATGACTTTGCACGGTATGTTCCACCTCTGATTTTGATGCACATCAGCTCACGTGTTTGTCACAGCAGCCCGCTCATTCTATGTACTGCTGTCGTGCACAGGCTGGGACCTCTGCGCGCGACACCGCGACGCCGAACATGACCGGCAGCGTTGTGTTCAGAGTACGTATCTATGCATATCGGCAGAGGCACACTTTCACCCCGCAAGCCCGTTGAAGCAACCTCAGGATCTTCACAGCAAAACGTGCGCATTCAAAGGGTCTACCGCGAACCATCAATGGCGCGGCTATCAAGCAGGAGGCCAGGACGCCCAATCTGTCACACCAAAGCACGGTCGTCCTGGGCGGCGCGGGTGGCGCTCGCGCGGGAAGGCACCGGTCCCGCTTCGAATATACCCCGCATTTTACTGCCTATTTCCGCTACTGATTTTCTGCGTATAAAGGCGAAGGCACATCGGCTACTCTCCTTCAGTGTCCAGTACTTCCCCGCATCCGCAGCTCAACAGTTCACCAGCTTCCCAGCCCACTTCTAAGCTCCACGATGAAGTCTTTCACCTCTGTTGTTGCCCTCGTCGCCCTCGTCGCTGCCTCTGCGAACGCCGTCGCCATCCCCGACAACATCGCCGAGGGTGAGCGCCCCTTCCGCTCTTCATGCCACTGACAGGGTACTGACACGGCGCAGTGTGCAAGCCCGGCACCGAGGTTGTGCACAACAGCACGGACATCGAGGGCAAGCCGCTCACGTTCACGACGTGCGACCTCAAGGAAGTGCCCGCGGCGCGCTCGTTCGACGAGGGCTCGTCCCTCGAGAAGCGCGCGGCCGGCTACGACCTCTGCGGTGCGCCCTGCACGACCGTGTGCCACGGCGGCACCGGCGGGCCCAACCCGAACGGTCGGTGCCCCCTTCACTACTTGCTGGATCTGCTGCTGACCTGAGTGCGGCGTGTGCGATAGACTGCCAGACGCTCGCCAAGTACGTTGTATACCGGATGTGCGCGCAGGAGTGTAGGCTGACTGTGTGCACAGCAACCACGCGAACGACGGCGAGTTCACGGTCAGCTACGGCACCTTCGGGTGGTGGACGTACGGCAGCTGCGCCGCCGGCCTCGCGAACCACTGGGGCGCCGACGTCTATTACTGCTGGGACACGAAGAACTGTGCGTATGTCTGGCCTGGGAGTGTAGCGGCGCTGACGATCGCGTGCAGTGGCTGGCGTCATTTCCTACCTCGCCTGGAACTGCCAGAGCACTCAGCACGCCAACGGCGGCCAGTGCAACTTCAACAACAACCCGAACGGCCTCGGTATGTTTCTCATGCTCTTAACTTTTGTCGCGTCGACGGCTGATATCTGGCTTAGGCTATGTCATCGTCGAGACCTCTTAAGTTGTCGTCTGCAAGACACGGTAACTTGAGGCACAACTCACGAATGTGTCCTTTGGGTTTTGTCTCTGGCTCGCAGTTACAGGGATTGTATTGGATATATCTGTCGTCTGATGTATGTATGCTCCACGAAGGACTATATATGACTATGCCACCTGCAATTTGCGTGAGAATGAGCTGAGCACCAGCCCAACTTGAGAAATTGACCGCGATATTTATGTGGCGCTGCGGGATTAAGTACTAGCTAGGCTTCCCGAGTCATCTCAATTTTACGACAGCCTTATCTTCTGCACGACCAGACGATCTGCAGGTGGTAGTATCTCATTTGCGAATCACGGACGTAATCGGCAGGTGGCAGAGCACAAGTTTCGCTCTGCCGCGCGCTTGAAACAGGACGGCACGCGCCTACTTCCTTTCCGGGACAGTGCGCCTTCTCCGCTGACGACGACGTCGCTTGCGAGCAAAATACGGTTAGACACCCAAGACTTTGCCTTTCACAGGATCTCACAGGTATTTGCTGACTCTGTGATACTTTGTACCGCTGCACACGACGGAGTTTGGCCAGCCTCAATGTTCCCAAGCATTGGTTCGTCACAGGCAATTGGTTCAGGTTCAAGGCCGTGTCGAACTGCTGACGGTATGTCGGTCTCATGAATCGCCACTCTATACCACGCTGATGTGCATACGAGGCTCTGCTCCTGCACTCCATCCAGCAGCTCAAGCCGTCAGCGACTCAGCACGCAGCGGTCGTCCTGCGGAATCTCATGATCTCCGCCGGGCCAGCTGGTCCCTGCAATCAGCTGATCAAGTCCAGTCATATGATAGCAAAAAGTGTACCCCCGGCGGACGAAGACGGGAGGATTTGATAACGCTTCGAAACATGCAATGTTTTGTGGCGTCGTGACCCCGCTCATTTACCTCGCCGCTGACTTGGGTGGCGGTTATCGCACCGTAGGCAGGGAGCTCTCAGCATGTGCAAAAACTCTGTGCCTATGCTCCCGAAGCTCTGCCGAGCTGCATCAGCGGTGGATTGGGGTGCGGTGGCGATTTGTATCGTAGTTGCCCACTCGGGCTAGCGTGCGGACGCCGGACGGTGGTGAGTTTGCAGCCCCAACACGAGGCGAGTTTTCTAATCTCGATACTTCTCCCCAGAGTGCCACAGGGGAGCGTCGCCATCAGCCTCGAATAGTGGGCCTGTGCTTCGATCCACCGGCCGAGAAGCACAAGCGCCCGGCCAGGTCCATTCCCCCCGCGACGAGGCCCGGTCGTTCCATTGTCTCCCGCTTTCCCACACTCATATGCCTCTCAGGTCGTCGTCGTACCTTCTCCGTACCGCTTCCTCGTCACCGACATGCCTGATTCGGTCGCCGGGCGCGGGGCCATTTATACCGGCGCGCCCTTCGCCAAAGTCAAGCTCAACACCAAGCATTTGACATTTACTTCCTCTGACCGCCACACTCGCAAGCACACTCGCACCGAACCATGCCTAAAGCCAACACACGCAGCGTGCACACTCATCCCTGTCCCAGCTCGGACAATAGTCCGGGTTCCTGCCCTGCCGCGGATGCATCTCGAAGACGCATCCTTGTTCCACTCTTGGACAACATACCACATCCGCATACCTCCGCTCCCCCTGTCGTCTCCGACCTATCCCTAGCCGAGCCACCGCAGAAGAAGAGAAAGACCGTCAAGAAGAGCAAGGAGAACGAGAAGGACAGCGAAAATAAAGTTCCTCGCAACCTCTTCTTCCACTGGAAACAGCATCTCGCCCCTTTCGCCATAGAATCCCTCGGAAGATATGACTACCTCTCTTCGTTTGCGGGCATCGCCTGGAGGCTCCTGCCCGAGGCCCACCGAAATACCGCCAAGAAAAACCTGCGGGCAGCGCTCGACCGATGCGAGAAGGAGAATGGAATCCGCAGTCTCGTGGGCACGGGGATGCGCTACGTTGATTCCCTCCTACGAGACCAGATTATCCCCCGGGACGTCTTCGACGAGGCGCTCGTACGCTTGAGGGCGCGGCAAGAGGCTAAGGCCAAAGCCAAAGCCAAAGCCGCGGCGGCGGCCGCCCTTCTGGATGAGCCCCAAGAAGCGAGGCCGAGGAGGGGCAGGGCCTCGAAGAAGGACCAGAAGCCGAAGAAGGGCAAGGAGCCGCATCAGGCCACCCCTGCGATCGCTCCGGAGGCCGACGTGACGCCGGCGGCCGAGCCAGGTCCAAGCAGCAGGAAGCGGCGTCGGTCCCCGTCCATCTCGAGCTCAGGCCCCTCCTCCGACGAGGGTCGCCAACGCGACGTTGCACCGCCCCGCCCCTCTCCCACGCCATCCTTGGCGTCGTCTCGCTCCGACTACGCGTACACTCCGAGCCCTCCACCGCCGCCCACGCCACCCGTCGCCGAACACATTTCCGCCGCCGTCGCTCCCGAGCAGCCGCCGCAGCTGTGCTACCCCTGCGATGGCCCGTGCGCCAACTACGACGAGTACCAAGTGGCCCCGGCCGGTCATGGCGCCGCGCACGTCGCCGTGCCCGAACCTTGGAGTGGCCCCATGTACGCGCCTCAGGTCCCACCCCAGGTCCCCTATCACGACGGCGTCACTCCCGCCCGCTACACGCCTAGAAACGCGCCGTCTCCCTACGCGCATCATCCCGTAGCCGACCATGCCCCCGCCTGCTGCACGCCTGGATACTCGCCCTCCGCCCCCGCGCGCTATCCCGTGAATGACTGCGCTCCCACCTACTACCCTCCGGGACTTGCGCCGTCTCCGCACGCGTACTACCCCGCGAACGACGTCGTGCCCGCCGGGGAAGTCACCGGCTACGCGCCACCCCTCGACGCGCACGTATTCGGCGACCCACACTTCGCGCATAACTTCGCGTTCAACCCTCCTGCCGCTCTTCCGCAGATGGGCGGCGGCGTTGCCCCTCAGGACGTCGAGGACAGCTACGCCTACCCGGAGCAGCCCGTGTTCTACGCCAACGCCAGTCCTGAGCAGCCCGTAACCCCCGCCTATGCCAGCCCCGAGCAGCTCGCGCCACACGCTTCTCCCGACGCGTACTCCTCGCAGCGGCAGGGCGACTGGGAAGTGGCGGCGCTGCGCAAAGAGTCGCTGGAGATCCAGTCGCGGCTCCACGACTTGTTGCTAGTGGTAGCAGATGACCTGCAGACTCTCCAGGAGCTTCTCGTGATGGAAGAGGCCGTCGGCTCTCGCGCACTCTACGCGTGGCTTCGAGGGGTTTACGATGCCGGATTAGTCTTCCACTCTACGGAGGAGAATACCGTTCCGGCGTTGCCTCCTCAACGCATCTCACAGTGGTGAGAAACACTCTTGACATGAAATTACGCTTGCACTTGTCCCAGGTACCATAGATGTACCTAGGGCACTTGTACGCATCGAGGCTCTCTTCAGCTTCCTTCGTAGCGGTAGTCAGCCTAGAAAGAGCAGCCCTTGTATCGGATTGATGTGTGTCTTGTACTCGTCTTATTGATAACGAATCGTCTCCCCTTCACAACATGCGTGAACCATGTGCCCTGATCTTGAAGTGCGGCGATATTCTAAGAGAGGCAGTCCTTGTAATGTCTCCGCGAATATATCACGCTTTCGAGACTTGATGCGAACGACATTCTCCTCTCGCAATGTTTCCACACACGAGCCTCACATAGTACCTCTCCATGCTTCATGAACTGTCTCGTGCATTTCATGCCACAGAGTGTTTCACACACCCTCTGGCATGAAATGCGAAGAGTCGGATTCCACGTCCCCGTTGCACCCGGATGTCAGGTACGTATCGGAGTCAGCTAGAAGCTTGAGGCCTGAGCAGCGCCGCAACGTAGAAAGAGCCTGTAGTATATCGAGGACTAGTAACGCTCTCGCTCCCGACTAGCAGCTATACGTCTCCCTCGATGTCAGCTTCGGTTTTTTGACCAGCTTCTTGAAACTTGGCCTGAGCGCTGAGCAAGACAGTTCACAGGCATGCGTTCGCATCACCAGCGTTTCGTCAATAGAACAGTCGTAGTAAGATAGGCTACAACTCGTGCTGACATAAATTGAGTGTGGCTCGTGAAATAAAAGGATGGCGGGCGAGCTGGCACGCACTCGGCGCCCGCGTCATCAGCCGCTGGATGCGCTGTCTTCCATTTTTGGACTCTGATGACATCCTCTCTTGTCTGCAACCTCCATGGGACTCTCAAGGCATTACTGCCGCCAGTCGAAAGGCGTCGCAGATATCAAGAAGAATTATTGCATTCACTTGCTGGTCTGGCCTGTCGATACTTGGGATTGCGGTCGGGTACTAGCGATGGCTAGCTACGCTCAGGATCAAGCAGGGGAGGTTAGTGAGTCGCCTGCATGCATCTCGTTTACATTCTTCTCAACGCTCCGCGGACGTTGGCAGGGCTTTATGGACCAGTACTCGACCTGCAAGTCCTGGTCCAGCAATCTTATATGCTTTTCTGCCGCTCACTGCGGGTCTACTGGCGTAGGGCTGCACTGCTGCCTGCTAACACACTGATTACAAGGCGACGACAGGGTGATCAAGATCCCGTTAGCTGCTATATCCCCTGAATTGCACAGAAACGCGGCATATATACTACTCAACTCAGCCGTGCGATCCCCGAAAGGCCGGCAATGAGACAGCGGGTACCTGGTCTTCGCTGACGAAGCCGCCGCCAATTCGCGCATCTTACGGCCTGTTCGCCCACCGACAACTTCGGCTACGGGCAAGCCCTGCGCACGTTGGTTTTTCTGCACATATCTAGCGCACTCCGTTGCTCACTCGTGCGCAGCTCTTCCAGACACGAACGATCCGCGTACCTGACGCGCCGCTCGACGTCTCGGCACCGCGACCGCGTGAGCAGCTGGGATACTCCGCCTACTGAGACCGCTGATCGCGAACAAATGGGCTGCGCCACCAAGGGCGTCCAGAGTGCCCGCCTGGCGAGGGAACGTGGGTTGAATGGTACATCCCATCTTTCTTTGATGGCAGCGAAATGCGCTGCCCGACGCCGCAAAAGCTTATCGTCGCGTCCTAGGGCCGTGCTGCTCGCTGTTGGAGCTCAACAAAAATCTCTATGCTTCGAGGAGCTGAAGGGTAGTCGAGAAGAGAAGCCCCAAGTGTTCGCAGCCCAGGCAAGCGGCGATAACCGATCCTCTACGTGCACCCGACGCAGCACTGATAGCCGTGCCAGACCCTGCACCGTGCATGCCAAAGCCTTCGCCGTGATTCACACCCACCGGTGACCGGGCAGAAGGCCAGCGGCCGCTCAGGCACGCCGGCACTGCCCAACTCCGATGTTCGTTCGTCCTGCCCTGCCCAGTATGGTGCGCAAGTACGAATGCTGGCTCGTTGGTATTTGTTCGTGCGCGCTCGACATCGCCTGCGCGGGCAGCGGGCAGCGTATATAAGGCCTTGCAAGCTCCTTGTCTGGCGTCAAGTGCTCGACACTCGCCTCTTGACGCTCAACACAGAAGCTTCACCTCTCCGACCAGCAGCGATGAAGTTCCTCACCTACGCCGCCGCTCTCATCGCCACCGCGGTGCTCGCCTCTGCGGCCCCCTCCGGTGCGCCCCTCCCCCCTCTCACCATCCTCCACCGCTGACCCCGCAGCAGTCTGCGTCCCGGGCACAGAGACGCTCCTGAAGTCGCGCGACGTCGGCGGGAAGCAGTACACGATCCACAGCTGCACGACGGCCGAGGGCGCTGCGCCCCCCGACGGCGAGCAGGGCAACCCGCTCGGCGGGATCACGTTCAAGAAGCGCGACCAGGACCTGTGCGGCGCGCCCTGCACGACGTACTGCAACCGGGGCACGGGCGGGCCGAACCCGAACGGTGCGTGTGCCTTGGCTGTCGGCTATGTCGAGCGGTGGTCTGATTGTGCATATATGCAGACTGCTCCGCGCTCGCCAGGTAGACCATGCTATCACGGGTCCAATGAGATAGTAGGCTGACGACGACGGCTTGCGCAGCGAGTACCAGAACGACGGGCAGTTCGACCTGCCGGCCGGCCAGACGTGGTACTGGAACTACGGCTCCTGCGAGGTCTGGCAGGTCAACACGTCGAGCGGCAACGAGTGGTACTGCTACGATGAGAGCAACTGTACGCTTTCTTCGCCACATATTTACTTAGATAGTGGCTAATAAGTGACTGTGCAGGGGGCGGCGTCGTCAACTACCTCGCGTGGAACTGCCAGGCTACCACTGGCGGCTACAACGGCGGAAGCTGCCACTTCTACGACAACACTGGTGTCGGTGAGTCTTTTGGCGCGGCTTTGTGCTGCACGGGGTGCTGAAGTGATCTTTATAGGCTGGGTTCAGGTCCAAACTTACTAAGCGTAGATCTCCGTGTATGGTCGCCGGTCTGCTATATGTGCGATGGGTTTTCACATGGGGCGGAGGATCGTCTCGTGCAGATGTTGAAATTGTCGAAGATATGTTGAATGAATATTGGTGTGTGCCGTTCACCGTCGTGTATTACTTGCTGCCCGTCGTTGTGAATCCTTCAGGCCATGAGTATAGCCCGGTCCTGGGAATGCGAACTTCGGTTGGCTGTGACTATTACAGCTCGAAAGCAGCGTCTTTCGAGGGAGAATAAGGTAAGCACTTGAGTCGAATTGAACTTTTGTAACACATCTTGAGGATATATATATATATATACAGATTTCGTGGCGATTGTAATGAGAACATTCTTCAATTTTTCGCGTGTCATCGCAACGCCGCCTTGAACATACGCCCTCTGCGAAGCCTAAAGCTGCGACCAGCTGGCGTCTGCACCATTGAGATGAATCAGAGTCTACGCTTTCGATATCAAGCCTTGATGCAGATGCATCCTACTAGTCCGTCCATGGACATCGCATCTCCTACCTAATCAAAGTCCTCCCATGTCGCACTTACCTGTCGATCCGACCCTCTCGCAATCCTTCCTCTTGCTGATATCAGCGAGCCGACACGCCACCGTGCCACATATCCAGGGCACACTCTTACGACCAACTGCCGCACGTCTCTTCCTGCGAAGCAGAGTACTGACACGCCGCATCTCAAATGTAGGCTGCCTCGACGCAGTCTGGAGGTACGCAGACATCATGTCGCGACCCTCGTGCCGCTCATGCACAATCGCGGTGATATTGCAGTCCGACCGCTCTTCCATTCGTCATTCAGATGGCAGGATATGGCTGAGACCAAACCACAGTGCTCAGCGCGTCCCTGATCGCATCTCCGACGACATGTCTGCCGCAGACGCCCCATCTCCACCATCTCCCCCGCGCCGATGGCATCCAGCCACGATCCCCGGCGTCGCTGACCCATCCAGGGCCCGCTCGCACGCCCGGCGCGCCGCCACACTACGAACAGATCGCGCCGCCACATCCGCGGCACGCCCAACGCGTCCTGGCCCGGCATATATGGCACCGCGAAGCCACGCCCGGCCTACCCGCCCCTCCCAGACTAACAATGGACCCCTTGCCGCCATCACTCCCGCCGCCGCCCGCGCCCGCGCCGTACCTCGCGCCGTTCCTGCTCGGGACGCTGCTCGCCGCGCTGTGCGTCTCCTCTGCATGTGCGGTGCTCCGCTGACGCGCCGCAGCTGCCTCGGCGTCCTCTCCGCGCAGAGCGCTGCGCTCCTCGCGCAGCCGCGGCCGCGCGCCGCGCGCTGGGTGGTGCGTTTGTTCTCCGTGGCGAGCGTGCGGTGCTGACGCGGCGGCGCAGGTACTTGCGATCTGGTGCGTGTTCTAGTGGGTGTTGGTGTACGCGCGAGGCTGACGCGCGCAGGCTTGCGAACGCGCTGAACGTGGGCTCGGCGACGTGTGCGTGCTATGTGTGCGTTGCGCTGCTGGAGGGGTGCGCAGTGTGCTGATGCGCGCTAGGTTCATGGTGGCGTACTTTGGCGACCTCGCCGGGTTGTTTCGCGTCCCGATACCGTGGTACGTCGGCGTGCTGGGTCCACGGGCTGGGCTGATGTTGGCGGGCGCAGGAGTGTCGTGGTGCGTGTGTCGCGCGTGCGGCGCCTGCTGCGCTGATCAGGTTGGAGAAGTCTATCATAGTCTGCAGCGTATGGTCTTTCATTCGCTTTGCGAGTGACATTGAATATATTGACGAAAGCGGCAGGCTGTCAGCAATTGTCTCGTGCAAGGGTGAGCCGTTTCCAGCTCATCACTTATTTCTTCGTCTGGTGGAACTGATATCGGCCTTGCAGCTGCTTCGCATGGCACATATGGATACGTGCGTTCTCCGCTCAGTGTTACTCTGCTCCGAGCAGGCCACGCAGTCCATCGATGAAGCGTCCTCCACGCAGATTACGGCCGGAACCCCGCCGTGGGCGTGATCTTGGTGAGTTCTGCTCTACCGTCGCACCATCTTTAGGTGTGTATACGGCGCTGACTGATCATGTAGACCATTGCTATTCTGCTCACGTTCTGTACGCCGCGATCATCTATCCCCTCGCACCCGTGCTGACACCCTTGGCTGTCTCCAGCGTGCATCACCGGTGCGTACCCTCCACTCTGCGAGCGCATCACGCTGACCCGCCGACGGCGCAGCCCAAGGGGGCAAAGTGTACGTACGCCCCCTCCCGCCTCCCCGCCCACCCGCTTATCCCGCGCCACAGCGCCGCGCTCGGAGAGTTCGCGCTGCTGCACTCCGTCGACGTGCGTTGCTCCCCGGTGTCCCGCCGCGCGCACTGACACGGCCCGCAGTGGCTCCTCTACACGGGCTCTGCGCTCGACTTCGCGCTGAACCTCGTGCTGAGCAGCGCGACGGCGCTCGCGCTCGCGCGCACGCGGCGCTCGCCGCTGTACCGCTGGGACTACCTCGTCACAGCGCCCGTCGTATACATGGCGCACACCGGCGCGCTGTGCATTGCGGAGGCGCTTCTTGTGATCGTTCTCGTGCGTGTGTCTGCGCATGTGCGCTGCGGGTGCCGTGCTGATGTGGCGCAGCGCGTGCTCCGGCCGGACGACTTTGTCTACTTCGGTGGTGCGTGTCCAGGTCCTGCCTGCGCTGTCGAGCATCTACCTGACGGGCCGGCGCAGTATTTATCCCCTACAGCGTCAGTACGTACAGCCTGCACATTCCACATCTCCGCTTTGCTGACCGACTGCCACTAGTGTACGCGAACGCGCTCGTCGGATTGTACGTCCTCCGTTCGTCTGTGCTTACGCGCTGCTGAACCAGCCTCGCGCGCAGCCTGAACAGCGGCGCACTCGCGGCCGCAGCCGCGCAGTCAAAGCCTTCCTATCCGCTACACGCTCTGCCTGCGCACGCGCATGTGCTCAGCGAGCTGGTCGTACGTTGCTCGATGTCTGCCACCTGTATCCCTGAGCGCATTGCTTACTGAACGTCGTGCGTAGGATGCGAAAGCGGTCATAGAATCTGGCGCAGCGTCTGGGCATGAGCCGCTCGCTGTGCTCGTCGAGACGGTGGTGGAAAAAGAAAGGCGCACGATGGCGCTACTGTGATGCTGTTTCTATTCTTACGTACTTACTTATTTCTTGTCCTGATACACCTGGACGGTGACGGATAGCGTCGTTCTCAGGATGGCGGCAAGAAAGGAGGGAGATTGTCCAAGCCCCACGTGGGCCTATCTTCGTGGCGCCGGAAAATGCCGAAGCCGACGCCTCGGCCGAATTCGGCCAGCGCGCCCTTTGCACCTGCGCTCGTCGTCGCGAACAGCGGCCGCTTGTTTTACCTGTTTTTGTCTGGTGTCGCTCAAGTGCTGGTATGATATTTGGATGGGATACGCTGGATCTGCGCATAGATGGGCGGTAACTCCCCACGCTCCGACCGCCGGTGACCCCAATAGCTGGAGACGGGGAGTCTCGTCCCTACGCACATGTTGTCGCTCTGTCACTCCAACACGGCGTGCACGGCGAGGTGCGGTATGGATTTGATGCATGATACATGATCGCTGAAGGTGTTCTAGTGCGTATATTCCCTACCCTTGCCGCGACATCGGGCATCTTGGCGACTCACAACCCTTGTCCTCCCAGATTCGATTGCGGCACGGTACCGGGCTTCTGCAGGAAGCCTGGCTCGTTCTGATGGTACTCGCTGACTCTAGAACACCATGCCGGATTTATACAGTACGGAAGCAAATTCCTACGCCGCCACAGACGCCAGGGCTGCCAGTGTGCTTGCGCGGCTAATGCCGCTACGCCTTGGTACAAAGAGCCGGTACCCACCTCGCCTCATGGCGTCCCGGATTAGGCCATCAGCGGTATGGCAGCTCCGCCCCTATTCCGCGAGCTTATTCGCCAGCGCGCATGCAGGTCAGTGCTTTGCGTCCGCTCTGCACAAAGACATGCTGCAGCACCGCGGTGTGGCCCTGCCTGCGATCGGCGCGGGCGCCGGGCCCTCGCCGTGCCGCGTGTACAGTGCAGCTCTGCGCGTGCCTGGGCGCCATGGCAGTGGCATGCTCCAGCACACAAGGCCAGCATCACTACGCCTCTGCTTTAGGGCGTCGTGCGGAGCCTGCCGTCGTCCAATCGGGCTACGGGTCCTACCGCAAAGCTATATAAGATAGCGCTGTGGGTCCGCCCCTTCTCCAACGTACCATCGTATTCTGCCATCGCATTTTCACGTCGCTCGCCATGGCCTCGTCCAAGCTGTACTACGCCCGCCCGTCCTTGCACGACAAGGACGCCGCGGATTTCTTCGCCGACTTGCAGGCGCAAGCCACCCACTCCGCTGCATACCCGGCGGCAGCAGCAGCCTACCCCTACACAGACCACTCAGCACCCCAAGACACCACCTACTACGGTTACACGTCCTCGAAGGGCACGAACTACTACGACGAGTACTCGCCCTCGCAAGACACAAGCTACCACTCCAACACCCCCTCGTCACAAAGCAGCGCCTTCTCCTCCGCGCTCCCATCGCCGCAGCCCATGCCCCTGCTCGGCGCCGCCCTCCCGGACGCCCAGTACAACTACCACGCCCCCGCCGCCCAGGCCCGCGCCCCCTTCCTCAATATCCACAACTACGGCTACCCGGCCTGGAATTCAGTCGAAGATATCTTCGAGAACGTACGTGTGCCTTCTCCCCTCGGTTTGACCCGCCTAACCGTTCTCGCACAGGCGGGGACTCCTGTGTCCGCTCAAGATATATACTCTGCCCCGCGCGCTGCAGAACCTGCTCCGGTGCCCTACATCACCCCGCCGCCGTCCTTGATGCAGACGCGGGATTCCTCGCCCGCGGCGTATGTCGCGCCGGCGTCGTCGTCGGTGCCGAGCCGTCATTGTTCTCCCGCTGCGTACGTCGCTCCAGTCCCATTGTCGAGATCCACTCGGGATTCCTCTTACGCTGCATATATTCCCTCTGCCTCGTCTTCGATCCCGAATCGTGGCTATTCTCCCGCGGCTTACGTCGCCCCGCTCTCGTCTTCGTCCGCTGTGCCGGCCTGTCCACCTTCCCCCACCGTCTACATCACTCCGGCCTCGTCCTCGGCGAAAGCTCGTAAGCGGACCCCTGCCCCTCCGCCGCGCCGTGCGAGGGCGTCGAAGGTCAAGCGGCGCTACGACGAGGAGGACGAGGACGACAGCGAAGACGACAGCGACCATGACGACGACTCCAGCGACGCCAGCGACTCCGAAGACGACGAGTCCGGCCCCAAACGCCGGCGCAAATCCACCCGCACCGCACGCAAATCCCACACACCCTACGACACCAAAGCCCGCAAGCCGGCGCGCGCCCCCAAGAAGCCCAAAGACCCCAACGCCGCGAAGAAACCGCTCAACGAGTTCCTCCTCGCGATGCACGACCACACTCCCGCGCTCATGCACGCCGCGTCCTACGCCATCCGCGGCGACGCCGTCCGCAGCGTCTTCGCGCGCCTCTGGTACGCGCTCCCGCCCGCGCGCACCGCGCCGTACTCCGCGCTCGCCGCCGCCGCCAAGGCCTCCCCGCCGGGCGCGCCCCGTCCGCGGCTCGCGGGCGACGCGAGCATCGAGACGCGCGTCGAGGGCGGCATGTCGGGCTTCGAGGTCATTCCCGCACAGGAGGTCCTCGCGGCGCTGCGCCACCTCGTGCGCGCGAGCGTGTCGCGCGCGTTCGACGCGCACGTCACCGCGACGCGCAAGAAGCGCAAGCGCGTCACGACGGAGAGCGTGCGGAACGCGCGCAAGTACGCGCGAGTGCGCCGCCGCGTGTATCGGCGCTGGGTGGCGTGGTGCGCCGCGCGGGGGATGCCCGAGCCTGCGCCGCTGGAGGCGTTGTTTACTGTGGGGGATTTGGAGGGCGTGGAGTATGACGTTGCACAAAAGGTTATGGAGTTTATTCCCAAGGAGGAGCTGCGGGTTCAGGCGGGCGCTGTGCCTGCGGTTTGGTAATGGCTTTGCCACCGTTTCCTCTGGTCGCCCTCGTTTTTCCTGCTCGTGTCTAGTTTCTGTGCTTTTGGTCATCCCTACCCCTGTAATTTCCCGCTGATCATCTGCTTGTTCTGTCCGGACCTCTGCTTTCAGTTTTACCACGCAAATGCATTAGTATACACTCTCGGACCCATTTACACTTCCCTCGCCAGATACCCTCTTAGAAACCGTGTCATTTGTTGCCTCTGGAACAGCCATAATCTCATCGCGCCCTCTGTGTCCCCCTCGAGCTCACTCGTGCGTAAGCCTTCGCTGCTCTCGACTCGGCGTCCACGGCACGCCGTCCACCGCGCACGGACCCATTTACACTTCCCTCGCCAGATACCCTCTTAGAAACCGTGTCATTTGTTGCCTCTGGAACAGCCATAATCTCATCGCGCCCTCTGTGTCCCCCTCGAGCTCACTCGTGCGTAAGCCTTCG